>JAPWLS010000782.1:0-25471 GCA_028551675.1 Tineola bisselliella | reverse complement strand
TACTTCGTGATGTTTAATAAATTTTAAGTATACGGCAGGTACTTTTATAAATTGTTTGCATCTCAATCTCCATATTTTAGATACTTTTTGTTAATTTTCGAACGTCTCGATCTTTCGTTCATTCGATATATTGCTGGTGCTCGTTAGTCGCTAGTAAAAATTCATGATCCCGATTGCTAACGGATCCGTTTTACTTGTGACAGCTCGATTCGAAAGCCAGACTAAATTCGTGATAAGCCCACTGATAGTAAAGTATAAGATATACAAACATTTATTATTTTTTTCTCAAAAAATTGACGTCACAAGTTCAACATCAGGGGAACCACTGATATCGTACAGAAAGTTTATAAATAAAGTTTATTCAACTATGTTTGTAAGTATTTTCTTAATAAAATATATCTTATTATTTACTAAAATGCTGTTTTAATACGAAAATATATCTGACCCAAACGTCTCTTTAATACTCGCATTTTTGTTAATTTTGACCCACGGCCAAAAAAGGCTGCCGACCCCTGCTCTATATAAAGTTAAAGTTTAGGCTACTAGTGTAAACAAACACTTACTTAAAAGTATTATCAGTTCCCGTACTAATATTCTCAGGTCGCCTGACAATTAAACCTGCATCCTTGAGCCTCACATAGAACTCATCATCCTCCAATCCCCAACCCCAGTACCTATTCGACATGCCTCTAACCGATTCAAAATGATCATTCCGTATTAGCAAAATTCCACCAATAAAAGTTGCATAATGATACTTCGGATGAGTTTCCGGGGACGATATATGTACAGGCCCATCTCCGGGATAATCATACTTCAAATTATCATTCAAAGGTAATAAATCGACATCATGCATTGCTATATAGTCGTAATTGTTCTTCGTGTATAAAAAACCAGCATTTATTAGAGAAGCCCTGTTAAATCTGTTATTATCCTTCTGCTGTAAGACAAAAATGTGGAACGGTATGTTCTGCTTATTAAGAAACTTGTGCATGTGAGGCACGAATTCTAGAAGCTCATCGAATCTATCCCGAAAAGGCACTAAAACCGCTAATTTCTTTTTTTGCACTATTCCCATTACTTTTGCATTCTTATGACTAAGTAATGCTTCCTTCTCTGGAATATTAAATAATAACATGTTATTTATTACCAATATACATTAGTTTAATAATAACTCACCTATTTGAATAGGTATTGAGGCCAAATAACAACCGATTATAAAAGAAACTCCTAAACAAACAAGAAGACATCGTGCACAGTTTAACCTATACTCCATTAATAACTACACGCCGATGCACACATACAAGCTTAAACTAGTCCTTATATGCATTATAATTCAATTTAAGATTTATTTTACTAATGAAATATGCATTTTAGCGCTAATTCCTATCAAAACATACAGGCGAAAAAGTGCAAACAAATGTCAACACAAAATTTGACAGTTGGTTTTTTAAACTCTAATCCCTTGGCTTGGATGAAATTATTGCGGTCATATTTTAATTGGCAACCCACGTTCTATACATTTTGTATCACAATTTTTAATATGAATTTGTAGAAAGCTAAAATATATGATGTTTTTACATACTTATCCGACTCTGGTTTCTTATATATTTAAATAGCGATAAATGTCCCCACAACCACATACCACTTTCGCTTTAATGGGGTAAAAATAAAACAAATCAATCAAAAAATAAATAATTTATTAGCAACATGTATTTAATAATATTTAGGCTTCCTATTAAGTATCATAGTTAAACTAGACTACATTTATTTCTTCACATTTTAGATTTAAAAAATTAGGCCATAAATTTTATTTCAAAAATAATTCACAATTAATTTTATTAATAGCTGAATGTATTATAATAACAGAAAATGTTTAAAATTTAAAGCATTTGAAACATATCACATAATTTATTTTAAAATAACTGTTTATATTCAAACTATAAATATAAATAACAAAAAAACAAGATATTTATTTCCAACAAAAAACCAATATTTTAAGTGTTGCCATTACAAAAAAAATTAACTAATAATAATTTACGTATTTCATATCAAAGTAGTATTTATAATTTATAGGAACAAAACATTAGGACTATTATTATTTTTTTAAAAACTACCATAGAACAATCAAAATATTAACAAAATAAAATTCTACATAACAATAAATCGATCCTAGATTGGACATAAAAGACAATCAGGTAACTAAATGCATGCTTGACAATCACAAAGCTATTATATCGTTTACACAAATTTTTCACCTCAGGGGGGCTACTGAGGCGCACGAACTTCGAACGAAAATATGGACGTTTCCTACTCAGGAACACTTACTGGCTCGTGACTTCACGACGATAAATCACTCAATGCTTATTTTACGACATTTGATAGTGCTTTTTACGGGTTTATAAATCAAAATTCACGTATCACGAAACTTCGCATATGCCTGAGTAGCCCCCCTGAACCGAGCGAAAGAAAGGGTGAACAATTCGTATAAGCTTAACTTACCTATAGCGTTATTAAGACATTCAAATATAAAATGCTAACACTAAGCACTAAGCTGTGCTCTCAGCTAATGTCTTAATTCAAACTATATCTCTATCTCTATCACATTTCAAATAAACAACAAGGACAAAACATCAAACACTTTTACAGAAAGCATTAATAAGAAATCTACTATAGAAAATCGTGCATTTTTATTTATCCCTTTAACCCGTAACATATCTTTTTGATTATGGGACACACAAGTCAAATTTTAAAAAAATCCAGCACAATCTGGACAAATTTTAATTTTTAATTTAAGTAAACTTTTTTGTAGATACAGTGCGCTTACAATGAGAAATAAACTAGGTAGACTTAATTTTTTAGTCTAGTAACACAATGTCAATCTTTCATCTCATTTTAAGTACAAAATTAAGGCTCGCATTCAGAAATAACGCTTTAACGTACTTTGATATGTGATCACCTGATCATTAATTAAATGCATTTTATGCAGTAATAATTATTTATTAATAAATAATAAATCTTCAAACACGACAATCATTAGACAGTAATCAAAATGAAATAGTAACATTTTGCATATCAAATATCCAATTTAAACATTAATTTACATATTTTCTTTCTGTTATTTATATATTAATAAGTAACAATTTCTTATAAATGCGTGTAACAGAACGCAATGACAGCTAGGTGACAGTAGACAGTTGCAATAGATTATTATAATTGGTCAAAAATCACGTCAACAATTATTCAAGCGTGTGATTGGTATATTTTGTTTCGTACGCCAGAGTGACATTTGGAGTTTTGAACTCTACTCAGTGAATCTATGCTTGAGTGTTATTTCTAATTACTGGCCTTAAATTAAACATATATAAGCAATCAATTACAAAGTAAATATTTTCGGTTCAACTCATAATTTCTAAAGTTATAATTATTATTATTTAAAGCAGATCCTATTAACATATTTTATAATTCTCGATCTAATGAAACATTATCGCAATGATTTCTGAGAAACTCAATACAACAATGAAGAATCTACACAAAAATTGCAATTTTATAAATCCTACCACGTTAATAGGACCCTGTTAAGTATTTTTACCCTTAACACTAGAACTACTAACCGGTCAATATGACCAGTTTCAAAAATTCTTCACAAGACTTTTATATACAACCCTACTCGTTATTTTTTGTAAACGATTCTATTATTTACAATTCTACAATAAATTTATTGAATTATATTTAATACTTTGCACGCACAAGTCATCCGGTCATTTTGACCGGTTGGTAAAAATAGGTCATATTGACCGGCTCGTAGTTCTAGTGTTAATAAAAATCAAATCAAATACTGAATTGAACCGAAAGCCACGTGTTAGAGGATGTATCATGCAGCGGTATCTGAAGACTACAGCGGCGCCTATTGCAGCGAAGGCGCGCAGCACGTCAGCTAGAGAGCACAGCCCCGGGGGCCCTGATGCCAGAGGAAACGAGGTAAATCACACACGACAATACAAAATTAAGACAACTGAGAAAAATCGTCTTCACTAAACTACCAACTACAGTTAATCACCTCTATAACGAAACCATCCATAAATTACGTTAATTAACCACACCCCTCCCCCTTGCACCCCCCCCCCCCCCTTAGTGTGACGTCACATATTTTAAACCTTATTAAATTTAAAACAGAAGTTCTGAAACTACTATAAATTTTTCAAAAAAATCAAAATCAAATCAAATCAACAATATAATGAATAACAGACCCCCTTGTAACACTTGATCGAAAAGTGTAACGTAATTTATTGACGACCCCTAACACGGTAGATTGGTTCCGCGTATAACGCGCTCTTTGACCCCGTATAACGCGTTATATACAATATGAACCTCATTAAAAGGATTTTAAATCAAATATTAAGAAAAAACTATATTATAAACGAAATATGTACGTTTTATTAAAATCTAAACCAAATACATAACGTGTTGTACGAGGGACATAAGAGCGCGTAATACGAAAACACGTTATAGGAGTGATTACTCTACTTTCAAATGGGTAGCTTACATTTGAAAGTGGTGGTATTATATTTTCATTAATTATAATAAATCCTATTTATATCCTAGTTTGGCACAAAAGAGAATTTTTTTGAACAAAAACCTTCAAAAAGACATCTCAAAAAATATCACAGGAACAAGTCAGTATAGTTGGCTACATCTATAACTAGAAAGAGAAGTATATAGGAAAAACGTTTCAGCTCAGTTTTCATTAAACACGACTGAAGTCTCTAAAAGGGTCTACAACACTATTCAGGCATGCAAATACGACCTTTGAGAATCTGGCAAGCGAGTCGAGTTACAAAAAAAAACCGCGGAACATTATTTTTAAACAATTCAATTGTTTTTTTTTTTATTTACGTCAAATTTAATAACTTTTTGTTTTAAATGAATGAAATGAAAATAGTTTATTAACATTGGCATTAAAGGCATGCGCTTGCTCATCGTTAGACTCTACCGTGACCTCGGAAAGGTGTATGACGAGAAGAAGACCACAAGAAAATCGCCAATCGTAGCCTGTACATGAAATTCATAAATCACATCATTCACAAGAATTCAATCAGACTACAAAATAATATAATTTATATTAATATTCCTTTTTATTATAATAGTAAAAGGAAAAACTTCACTATTTTCTCGAAACAATTTCAAAAAAAAAAATCAACAAACTGACACGTATACCAACAATCGACAAATACCAACACTCCGGTTTGACAGCCGGCTGTGTTGCCATTTTAAAAAATACCTTGCGACATGACTCGCTTGCCAGACTCGAGCTAACATTCCCCACAAAAAGTAATTCAGGCAAAAAGGAGGTAAATAATTGACTAAATATATTATAGAAAAAATAGATTTAAAAAAAAAACACCTAGATTTAAGATATACCCGTGAAAAAAAATTGTGTTTTCATATAGGCATAGTGGGGGCAACTGTGGTAACAGATGTCTCCACTCAATGACCACATTCTAGCTTAACAATAAGGCAGAGTGTGGTCACATGCCAATAAACTATTAAATATACTTTCAGAGATTAACGAGTTTTAATTTAACCATTTTATTAAACCAAAAAAATCAAGTGTTAATTCGTTATTAGTTTGTATATTTACGAAACGTTTATTTAGAACAGCGGTTCTCAAACTTTTTTGGCGAAGGAAAAAGTCGTAATATAATTATAAAAAACTGATTTATATGTATTTATGAATAATCATATTGCAATGTAATATTACGTAATATTTAGATGTAACCTTAAAATCTCCCTTTGTTAAGTATTTTTTGCAGTATTTTAGCCCTAGGGTTCCGCGGAACACACTTTGAGAATGGCTGATTTAGAATATAATTTCAAAATATATATATTGCAATAAAACTTGAAGATAATTACCCTGCAGGTATTCTCTCTTAATCAGAGGCGGCTCGTCCTAAAGAGCGCTGGTGCAGTGCACTCCCACGAAAATTACAGAACTTATATTACAGCGGCGTAGATATAGGTAATATAATATACTATTGTATAGGCATAGTAGAATAGAATGAATGTAATGTAAGGATAGTATTTATTATGAAGAAATATAGATTACTTCTGTAATTTTCGTGGGAGTGCACTGCACCAGCGCTCTTTAGGACGAGCCGCCTCTGCTCTTAATGTTGTAACTTTTAAACTATGAATTTCTAATTATCATTGTCGACCAACAAACTCCTATTTGTGAGACCAACTTCCTTAACACTAAAATAAGTCTACCAATTTATAAAAGACATCTAAATTGAAATTTCATACAAAAACATGAAAATTTACTTGCAGTTGACAAGCACATCACTAGTTTAATGTGATATTACACGTACAACCCTAAGCAATCACCTTTAAGTGCTCAAACTATAGCCTCTGTATCACTTATAACATGTATGCCATGTTTAGTCAAAACCAGCTTGACAATGTCATTACAACTTCTAGTTTTATAATTTTTCCCAGAGTCTTTCTCTATCAATTTGACATGTTTCATCTTTTCACACAACTTACTGACTTCCGACCTGGATTTGGTCATAACATCGCCCTTTTTCGTCAACTTCCTTATCGTGGTCGTTGAGCAACGCTTTTTTACCGGCGATTTGGGAATCGTCTCGACCGTACCGACACTGACCCGCCTCTTGTACAACTCCTCGGCCGTTTCATCTTTTTGCAAATAGCTTTCTAACGATAAGCAATCACTTACCTTTTCGTCCCTAACTATGAGATCCGGATTGACCTTGACCGCCTTTCCTGGTACGAACTTGTCGGTATAGGCCATTTTGGGTGCCAAATCAATTATAGGACTAACGGAGTCCGTGTGAGAGTTTGGCATTAAATAATTTGATTTCTTTGGGCGTTTGGTTGGTTGTTCGTCATTTGCACGGTCACGTATGGATATGAAAACATTTTTATAATTTTCTTCCGGTGATTTCATTATTATATCTTGCGGCGATTTATCATAATAGTTTGTTACGTTGTTCCTTAAATACTCACTATTTCCATTCGTATGCGTGTGTAAAAGAAATATATTATTAATTTTTTTTTAAATCACAATCTTTTTATACAATTCAAATTTAGAATTCATAATGGTCACGCTAATTCGAATTTCAAATTTAAAACACACAGCTGTCATTTAGTAGTATTCACTATTCCAATTTCAAACTTCAAGAAGCTCATTCGTCTATTTGAATTTAGAATTTATGTTTCTTTATACTTACGCATTATCAATAGGCGTAGACCCGTACAGCCTATGTTGTCTTATATACGCTAAAACCGCATCATCTGTAAGGTACTTAGCACTTTCGCCGCGTCTCATCAATCTTCTGAGTACAGTTGAACTAACTTCATTTGTTATGTAATTGGTTACCAATATAATATTTTTCTGCAAAAGAAAACAATGACAACTGTACATGAATCATCTTAATAGAGTACCAATAGACCAATCAGAACCTTGGTAAAGTAACCTAAATGTCTTTGCATAGTAGAAGATGTCCTATATAAAAAATAATAAAACTACCCACTCTATATTTATACAGCATATCAGATTCATAGATAAAACGTCCAGGATCACATCCACTTCTGGAAACAACGACCAGACCAAATCTTCCAAGTATAGTCTCCATCTGGAATTCAGAGCATGACTATGGAGTGAAAGGACAATGATTTGTAAGGCTTTTAAATTATATCACTTTAAAAAAAGCTATATGTATTAGAGATGTGCCGATTATGACTTTGGCCGACTAGCCGATTAGTCGGTTGTAAATAAGCCGACTACGTTTTAGGGGATTCCCGTGACGCTTCGTTTACAGCTGATTCGCTGCAATTTCAGTCACTACTGACATGTGGACAAATATAAATAATAAAAAAAAATTTACAGCTCACTAGTTTGACTATAGTTTCAAATATCATCACGCAGTATTGCAATATATGTTATTAAATATTATGTTGATTTGTTTTTTAATTAAGATACTAATTTTGTTTGATAAATGTCATCAATATATTTTCTTTACAAGGAAGTAACACATACATTTTATTGAGAAATGGACACAAAGTAAGAAGCCGGATAAGCGGCGCTCTTTGCCGATTAGTCGCCGACTACGATAGTGGCCGGATAGTCGGCTTTACCGACTAGTGGCCGACTAGTCGGAATATCTCTAATATGTATATATCTTGAGCTATGACATATTACAGGTTGTATAAGCCTAGCATTGATTTTTAGGATTGTTTAAAAGATAATATGTTGATACTGGAGTGTTTAACTAGAACAACAGAGGCTATAAGATTATAAGCAAGAGCTACAGATCTTAGAAAGAAATGGTCTTATTTTGAATAATTTGTCTTATATTGTATATTTTCAAACACTTAATATTTATATATTAACTCTGTATACTTAGACAAAAAATATTAATTCTTGTCTCCTTGGCTTGTCACAAAAAAAAAATTACTGAAGACTAGGCTGTATAGGTAACAAGCCCTTTGCCTTTTATTATGTATTGATATCAGTTTACAACCTACTTACCCTATAGTACAGTACCTACTTTACTTTTCCATGAAAAAAATTATACACACATATAACTGAATATTCTACACAATTATCCTATCTAAGTATTTGACACTCACATCATCATCAGACCATAATCCAGGTGTAGCGAACGACTCCAGCAGATCGGCACCGCACAACAACTTGACCTGAACTTTAGGCCCATTATAATAATTATTAATATTTCCGTTCAGCTTCTCCATAAGATTATCTGGCTCATCTATATTATTGACCAACACATCATCTGGCAACCAGGACGGTGGATCTGGTTGTTCTGTATTTATATAATGGTTCACTGTATCCTGAAATTTTAGAACAAGTTTGTATCTATTTATTTCAAATACACCATCTGTGCACAAATTACAATAATCATTTGTTGCGACCAGAGCCACAACAGAAGTAAAAAATTATTTTGTCTATGGTATGTATTGTCTATGAATGCAATTGTCAATATATCGATGCTGTACAGGCTCTGTCCCTTTCATTAAAACGGAATGTATATTTAAAATATATATTTCTCTCATTAAAAGATTCCTGAAGAAGCAGTCCGGGGCATCAGCTTACCATTCATCCTACATATCATTTAAGGCATATCCAGTTATATACAACATGTCTGAGTTTACAGTTACAATAAGAAAATTAACGTCATATCAGTGGGCTTATCACGCATTTAGTCTGGCTTTTGAATTGAGCTGTCACAAGTAAAACGGATCCATTAGCAATCGGGATCATGATTTTTACTAGCGACTAACGAGCACCAGCAATGTATCAAATGAACGAAAGATCGAGACGTTCGAAAATTAACAAAATGTATCTAAAATATTGTAGTTCCAAGTCCGCACGTGGTGGCGCTGCTCAAATTTCCATACAAATCGCTTGAAGCGACCTCTGTTTGAAAGCCAGACTAAATTCGTGATAAGCCCACTGTATAGATTCTAGCAAACAACTTGAACAATAAATAGCATAAAGAGAGAGTTTCTACAATGAGCTAATAGAAAACGTAAAGAAATATGTATAACTTACCTTGTGTGATATAAAATGCTGGCTGACGGACAGTATGCAGGAATGGAAAAGAAAGGTCCTTACGATGGGTTCAGCTTTCTCTCTCTTCCACTGTCGTCTCTGGAGCGAACTTAAGTGCTGGTATATTGTATTAGTCGCTTCTTCTTTTGATTGCATTGAAATGGTGACGATGCACGATTTATTTGTCGGCGGTGATCCCAGCGTTCCTAGTTACACACACTGTCGCCGAGACGGCGCTGCCATCGGGACGAAATAAGGTGGCGGGGGGAACAAGAATGTTGCCAGCCAGCAAAATGAATAATAAATAGGGAAAAGATTATCTATGATTTATGGTACAGAACATACCTGATGATACTGCATTGAAACTCTAGTTTTGGTCCAACCGGATTGTAACGTCTCCCATTCTGATATTTTGATCCAACCGGAAGAACGCAATGCTAACTTCAACATTGATATCCTGAAATTTCAGACATAATAATGTATAAATAAAGTATGTATAATAAAATTATATGGTAACCCCGACACAGCCTGATATTAAGCTAAAGTGCATCTAGCAGAAACAACTGCTACCATAGACATCAGGACTAGGACAACAGAAACATGTAACACTAGGACCCAAACCAAATACCTATTTTATTTATTTAATATCATATCTACTCTATTAAGTGAATTTTTTGTGAAAGCTTTTTGGAAAATGAAAATCCTTAAACTTAAAGTACACACAGCAATTTTCAAATGGATACAGTTTTTGTAGGTATATAAGCTATTGAAATAGAAACGATCGCGGTGTCGTGAACGGCAAAGGAGATATCTGCATCCCTCTCACTCATGCCTCAACTTCGACACGATAAGAATATAGTTATCCCTTTCTAATGATTATTTCTTCCAGTCCAAAGTCCAATCTGTATCCATTTGAAGATTGTAGTTTGTACATGACAAAAACGATTTCTAATAACATGCGGAAGACTTTGAAATATAGTGCCTAAGTCCTAACTACTAGAAAGATCAAGCCACTCTTTCCACATTGGTTTCCATATTGAACGACCTGACCTTGCTACATAATGACTGCATTTCTCAAGCACAAGATAACATATGAACAAACTAGCTGATAATTTATTTAAATATTTATTTTTCCATTTATAATTAGAAACATATTATCTTAAATCAGAAGTTCTCAGAAGTAATATGTACAGTCCACCATTCATATTGGTAACAATTGTATTTTTATTGTTTTTTTTAAATCCAATCAGAACAAATAAAACAGCATTAAGTAGTTCCATGAGTCGTTACTAGGGAATCTCTGAGCATTACGAATTTTTATAGTTCTATTTTTCTAAGACAGCTAAGAAGTGGTTCTCAAGTGTAGGTCAGAACCCAGTCAACTTTGAGAACCACTGTCTTAGATAATAATAGTTAAAACTCGTTAAATTCTGCTTCTCATTGTTGGTTTTCTTAAATCTAAATAAATATATAACCTGTGATGTGCAGCCACCAAATCCTTTTTTCCATAAGCATCATGAACTGGTGACACTAAGCCTCCGATAACAGTCCCCAAACCCAAACTCTGGATATAGTCCCGGGAAATTTCTGCCAATACAATAAACCATATTTAATCTATCAGAAGATAAATATGCAACTTTCAAGTTACTACTCAAAAACAACATCCTACACTAATAACCATGTTCAGTATAGATATTTCTTTATTTACTTTGAAATTTATCTTCGTTTAACCCTATAAGGATTAGCTTATAATATATACGAAGTCGATGAAAAGTTCTAGAAACTTCAAGTACAAAAATCGATAATTGAATTAGTCAGAGAAACAAAGTTAATATTAACAATAGTTGCTTAATGAATAAATAAAACATACAATAATCGTGTTAAGTATCATATACAATAATACTTTTATTATAATCAGCTTTAGCTAATTATTTAGTAATAAATAAACGGTTTTTTTTACTTACCGAACATACGCAAGTGCATGTAAGTAGGAGGGCTAAAACTGCCGCATGCCATTAGTAATATCTTAGCTTGAGACATTGCTATAATCTAAAAACTAATTACGTTGAAATAATATATTAAAACTCTGCAATGCGAATAATATTACGTCCACAACAAGAACTCCACCACTGAGCCGTCATTCAAAGATTGATTGATCTGATCTATGTTAAACCAATAAAATACAGTTGATGTTTATCTATGCAAAATTAGGTCAGAAAAGTGACCTTTTAAATATGTCACATAATATACGTTTCGATTTACAAAAAAAAAGTCAATTCCAATCAAAAACTAATTATCTTTTGTAATAATTGAGATTCTTTAAAAGTAATCAAATTAACTAAACATAAATTCATATTATATTTACTTTAAATATAAGATAATGTTCATATAAAATCAATTCAGCTATTCTTTTCCATGTTGTAAATAGAAACGTTATAAAGTTATGTAAATTTAAAAAGATACGTTTTAAGACTGTGTTCCTTGTCTTTCAATAACATTATGTATCTGTTTGTCTCTTTCTGTGTGTTATCAATATACTTTAGTATTTATGTGGATTATAAATTGACATTAAGAAAATCACGTTCATTTCAGTCTGAGAGAGAGGGCGACCTGGGGGGTCGTCGCATTTGTTTTTTGCTTATTTTTGCTCAGTAAATAAACATAACTGAATAGAATATTGTAAATACGTATTGAAAATATTTAGTAATTAAAAATAATAACATTACAGTTGTAATTTTGAATATTTGAATGTAAAAGTGAAATTTATTTTTAACCAAAAAAATTATTAATAAAAATGCGCCTTACAAAAAGATTGTTTTCATCTGTGGTTCAAAAGAGACCGTTCTACGTGACTACGCCTATATTCTACGTAAATGCTGGTAAGCTCTAATTCAATAGAAAACTTTCCACTATTTAAATGTGTCAACAAACGATACCATAAATGCAACGTTGATTATTTAAATTATTTCTGTTTGATGTGATTTCCAGCACCACATCTGGGGCATGTTTACACAGCAGTAGTAGCTGATGCTATACAGCGTTATGAGCAAATAACAAGCGATAATACACAGGTAATGCTTTTATATAAAAAAAATGTAACTGAAAAAGGCCATAGACCGTAATGGAGAAAAGAAAACGAATGGGCCCTAAAAATATACATACATATGTTTTAATATAGTCTTTCATTCATACACTCTAGAAGTGTCGGGCTGCATACTATACCTTTAAAGACCGCGGCCGTCAATTTTGTTTACTATAAGAATATCGCTGCCGTCACATTGACGTAAAGGAATCTCATATACCACAAATATAATAATGGTTTTTTACATGGATTTAAGCTGACAATAACAAATTAGGAAACGTAGTAAAATACGAAAAGAAACAAAAAAATAGTTTGTAAAATATTTAAGAATGAAATCGCCGTGCCGTCAAATTGACGGCGTTGGTCTTATTATTTATGTTTGTACTGTCATTTTTCTATTCCATTTAAAACAAATAAGACAGCATTAAGTAGTTCTATGACTCGTTACTAGGGAATTTCTTATTACCGATATTTATACCCTCATTTTTCTAAGACAGCCAAGAAGCCTATCCGAAGATTGGAATTTTTTATTACATGGATCGGAGTCTTGACAACTTTAAGAACCATACTGTGTTCTAGTTTATAATTTTCATTATATAAATAGTTTAAATATCTCGGCAACGCATTAGTTGAAAAGCCCAGAAATTACTAAATATAAATCTCAAGCTATAACAGGCTATCGCGGCTGTTGTACTTAATATAGAGCTATCTCTAACCTAACCTAACCTTTTCGTTATTTATACAGTCTTGGGGTCCTCAACTAAAACCAACCCAATTTTAAATTTCTGTTTTTAGGTCATATTCAGTACAGGAACAGACGAACATGGCACAAAGATACAACAAGCGGCCGCAGCGTCCAATCAATCATTACCAGAGTACTGTGCGAGGATCTCAGAAGAATACAAAACACTATTCCGAGATATGAATATTGAATTTACTGATTATGTTAGGACTACTGAAGACAGGCATAAGAAGGCTGTGCAGCACTTCTGGGTGAGTCTTTTGGAGACCAGTGAAGGGTTAACCTTTAACTACTGAGATGAGAGCCTCTCAGGTTTTGAGAAAATAAAATTTTTGAATTACTCTAGTTAATTTGTTGATTTTTTAAAATAATTTTATTCATTCTTACTAATTTATGATCTTATGTGATTTTTTCCAAAAAGTATTTTCTAAACTTTGATATAATAGTTAATTATATCCAAATAGATTATTAAAAAAATATTTTATTTTATTTAGATACATCCACTGAAACTAATTATTAAACACTAAACCCTAAAGATTTTTAAATATATATATATATATATGTACACTGGTTTACGTGAAATTAAATCCACCTCAGTAGTTAAAGGTTAGTATCCATCAGGACATAATATAAGCTAGTATATCTAAATATCATTTAAATTGATCAAGTTATTTAACCTTTTATGAGGCTATGATGAGTATACCATCATCAACATATCACCGGGCATGGGCTCAGGGTGGGGCAGCAGTCTAAAATAATATGTAACTATCAAACTATTTACCCTGGTTAATTTCTTTTGTGTCAACTGTCGAGTGTGAACTTTCTTACAGATATACTAGATTGCTCGAAGAAGTCATTTTGACGACTTTTTGATTTCAATTAGAAAAACAACTACGTATGTAATGACAGAATTTTGTGACTTTTTGTACGACATGTAAATGCGGTTATTGATAATAGTAGTTACCTCCCCCTCCTTCATTTCCGGTATATACATATGTGTTATACCTAGATATAGGTACATATATACTAAAGTTCAGTCTTTCTAGTGTTAAGTATTGTAGTTAGTGCTCAGATAATTAAGTTTTTTAAGTTCGATTAGGTACCTCACAGGTCCCCCATTGTGGCTAGAGATTAGTTCGAAATTGATTGACAATAAAAAAAATTGTAGTTAAAATTGCGCGCCAATTTTCCTTCAAGGTCATACAGTAATGGTTAGGTGATTGTTTGATTTTTTTATTTACAAACATTTGTTCGTGGCTCGAAGTAAGGAAATCGCACTTTTTAGTTGTAAATAAACTCGTGTGTATGTACGTGACAGAATATATACTCTGTCTCGTTCTAATTGATATAATGTTCTATTCATAAATGGATTGAATATATTTGAGTACCTCTGGTGAATAAATGAATGAATCATCACACGCCTTTAGTGCCTGTGCTAATAAACGATTTTCATTTCATTTCATTTCAATTATTAACGGCATATTTGAATATATTACAGCTTGGATTGTTTTTCTAATGCGAGGCTCAATTTTTATATTTCCTGGTTTCATTTTTCTTATAATTTTTATTTATTATTTTTTAAAATTTTTATGTAAAGTGTATTCTGTGATATTTCGCACACCATAAATGTAAATAAAATGCGTCTAAAATCAAAACAACATGACTTTGTCTGTAGTCTATGACCTTCATAGGAAAATGGCGGGAATTCAAAACAATAATGGCGTCGGTAAATTGAAATGTCTCCTAGAGGTTATTTGTGGTAAACAGAAATTAGTGTCGGGACTATTTTCGGCGGATGTTATTTCTAACGTTACGTAGGTAGTTGTTATTGCCTACTTTTATAATTATTCCGTTGTTATGCGTTTTTCTTGTAAATACATCGCTTGATATCGTAATTCAAAGCAACATACATGTACATAACGTTTCTGGCTGTAGGGCAGCCCTATCTCTCTTGGCAACGGTTTTGTTGAGGACGTTTGTCAAAGCAAAAAATACAAAACTTACTTAAGAAACAAATATACCTAATTAAACAATATCACTTTGTTTTGATCGATAAAGTATCCAGCGCTTCCCAAATGGCAAATGTATATTTTTTCTTTTTTGATATCTCATATAGTTTTCTTTTAACAGTGTTTTGAAATGTCGGAGGTTCCCATGCCCCACTCTGTACTTTGTAATTTAAGTTGTACGTTTGTATGCTTTTATATGTTTATTGTTCATTTATTCCCGCGTATTTTATGTATGTACGCAGTTCTTTTTTATATATGTATTCTATTAAATAATTAATTGTATGGTTCTTATACACACGCTCAATATTACTATGTCTATGTTGTCCTGATATCGTATGTTATTTTCAGAGTAACCTGATATCCAAAGACTATATATACAAGGCGCGTTACTCCGGCTGGTACAGCGTTAACGATGAAACGTTCGTACCTGAAACGCAGATCAAGGAGGAGATTAAAGATGGCGAAAAGGTATGTAGACGGTGGCGTAGCTACTAAGGCACTAGACGGGGCAGTGCCCCTGACGTACAAACTATAAATTGAACTACCGAAAATTTTTCCCACATTTGGAATATAAATAAGCCAGATTCCAGGAACGCGACTTTAATAATGGCAACTTATTTAAAAAATACAGGGGAAAACCCCAAAAAATGTCGAACATTTTGTTTGAAACTTGCGGGGAACTCCCCTATATTCTTAGTTTAGTTGGGGCTCTAGTTTATTTTTGTCCCAGGGCCTTTGGTTACCTAGCTGCGCTACTGTATGTGGACATCGTTCCTCTTCTTGTCTTGGTTACGTCTTCTTTGTTTCTGGATTAAATTTTACTCGCTAGTACTCTCTGTTGGAGAGAGAAAGGATTACTTGAGTTTGTATATAAGATGGTTATTAGTCCAGTTTATTTTTTTTAAAATCTTTATTTATTTACTTTTAGCAAATGGGCTCCAATAGAGCGCTTTTACTCGTCAGTATAAATATAAATGAAGTAAATTTATTAATTTAATAATTATCACATTTTGATTTAGCTGCTGTATACTGGCATTGTCCACTTACATACTAATGCCATAATAATATATAATAAATCTACTATGATGTAGAAGAATAGCTGTTGTATAGGGGCATTGTCATCCTATTGTATACCTAAGGGTAAACATAAAATGACATAGATTATGTCCAAGCTTTTTTATCAGTTTTTATTTTTGTGGTATATGATCACACTCCAACTGATGTTAAAATGTTTAGATATCAGTTACCAAACTATGTTATGCTTGAAAATGATCCAGTAGAAGCTGCCTGCAGACATAGAAAAAGTAAAATTTTATAGGAGACTGACTTTACAGATAAATGTATCATTAGATTCTGGACATAAAGTAGAATGGACCGAGGAGGAAAACTACATGTTTCGTTTGAGCGCGTTTAAAAGTCATTTACAAAAATGGCTCAAAACTGGTCAGTAATGGGTTGGGAATTGAAGTAAAGGATGTCAATTGAAACTTATTATATATCAATATTATATGTTTCAGATGGTATAATAACACCGAGTAAATTTCAAAAGCAATTGAAAGATTTTCTCGAAAACGAACCGTACTTTCCGGATATTTCAGTCAGTAGGCCGTCTTCGCGAGTGCATTGGGCTATTCAAGTAGGTGTCTCTTTGGATTTTTCAGACACAGCTAAGAATCTCGATGACTTTCACCTCCTGGATTTGGAAGTAGTGATATTTATTTTATTTATTTAAAAGCTTGGTACATCTGTACAAGGCTCGCTTAATGCTAGGTAGCATTTTCTACCAGGCAATCTTTAAATATTTATTAAGAAAGAAAGAAAAATGTGAACAACAGTAACATAATTTACATAGATATTTAGCGGACTTATAAGAAAATACCACTTGGAATGAATTTATTTGCTAAAATAGTTTCTTATTACAATTGTCACTCGTTAATTTTGTTTTGCTATGACGTCATACCAGCAGCTCACGCTCATTGGTCGAGCTTTGTGGGTTGCTGCGACCTCATGTGCCCAGGCCATGTGGCTGTGATCAATGATGGCAGTGTAGGTAGCCGCTACAGATATATATAAACAGAAATACAAAGTCATACATACGATATAAGTGTGATGTCAGGAATATATAGGTCTACAAACATATTTCATTCATGGAGCTTAATCTAGGTCAATAAAAAAAATTGTAGATGATAATATTGTGTTTTCAGGTACCGTCTGACCCGGACCAGAGTGTCTATGTATGGTTGGATGCGTTAATTAATTACTTGACTGTGATTGGTTATCCTGATGATGACGTGATGCGGAGTAGAGGCAGACCGTGGCCGGCCGATGTGCAGGTTGTTGGCAAAGATATATTGAAGTAAGCTTATTGGAATCGAACTCAGACTCTAGACTCTAAGGCTCGTAATCAGGAACGACGCTCGAGAGGATTTATTCAGTAGTAATTATTTACAACCAAAATACCATTAGACAGTAATCAAAATAAAATAGTAATTTGTTGCATGTACTTATATATCCAGTTTAAACATTTTTTTTTTTCTATTATTTGTAATGTAATAAGTAACGATTGAAACTATTTCTTATAAATGCGTGTAACAGAACGCAATGACAGCTAAGTGACAGTAGACAGTTGTAATGGATTATTATCATTGGTCCAAAATTACGCCAACAATTTTTCTATTATGTTTCGTACGGCTGAGTGACGTTTGAAGTTTTGAACTGTACTCAGTGAGTCTATGTTTGAGTGTAACTTATGAATAAGAAGTCAAAATATACGAGATGTTCATGTATTGCTGGACTTAAAACTAAAGAAAAGTATTTTACAGATTCCATGGCATATATTGGCCGGCTTTTCTGATGGCTTCTGGTTTGCATCCGCCGAGGCGACTGCTCTGCCACTCGCATTGGACAGTGGACGGCGTGAAGATGTCCAAGTCGAAACATAATGTCATATCGCCGAGGTTAACTCCGGGAGGGTTGGAGGCACTTCGCTACTTCGTATTGAGGGAGGCCACTATGCACAGTGACGCAAGTAAGTATTTGCTCATTTGAAAAAGGAATCGCGTATTAAAAATCATTTGTCGACTCCATTGGGTTTATTTTCTGATTCCTAATTTAAATATTTTAAAAATTATATCAAATTGAAAATGTCCTGAAATTTAACATAAATCATGCTCATTGAAGGGTAGTTATAGTATTGTAAGAACTTGATGTTAAAATTGTTAACATTTTTACTTCTATTCATGTAGTAGCATATAGAAATAGTTGTGTATGCTCGAATCGTCGTTCACGCGGTAGATATTCAATAAAAATTAGGAATCTATGTCACATGGACTCACATTGTTATTGTAACCTTTTCTTATTGATTACGCAACTATTTTGGGTGACTATGATATCAATATTTTCTAGGATTATTTTTTTCGTTATAAAAAGACATGTTTTAAACTAATTCTAAATTCAAATTCGATATTCAAAGTATATTTACCGATTCGCGTGTTCAGTGTTGTCATAATTAAAAAAGAACGTCCTCAAAATTACTGTTTTTATTTATTTCCATTGAGATAATATGTATTAGATATTTATGTTCTCTTTTAACAGATTACAGCGAAACAAAATTGATACGCACAATAAACGCGGAATTGGCCGACACATTGGGCAACCTGTGCGGAAGATGCACCGGCGCCGCGCTCAACCCGAGGCACGAGTACCCCCCGCTGTACCGGCCCGAACTGGTGGCACTGCGCGGGAAGGAGGTCACGGCCACGCTGTGCGACGCGCTAGAAAGGTTGCCAGGTGAGGAATGTGTTTTACGGTGTTGTAAGATGAATTAATAATAATAAATTGTTTATTGCACAAAATCACAAAAGGCGAACTTTTCGGCATTTTCTGTCAAGTAACCTTTGGGAGATGTAAATAGTGCAGAAAAATAAATAAAAATATAATAATATAAATAATTAAATAACATAAAGTGTGAATAAAGTATTATTATTATTATAGAAGTCAATATGCGTGAAGGTGTTAAATTGCAATTCGCTTATTTGCAGATGTGTGCCGAAAACACTACGAAGATTATCAATTTTACAAAGTGACCCATTCCGTTATACAGGTGCTGCATTTAGCTAACTTGTTCTTTGAAACGCACAAACCCTGGGAACTGAAAAAGGACATTATAAAGCAAAAGGAACTAGATACCATATTGCACGTTACCATGGAGACCCTCCGTGTGACCGCAATAATCCTACAACCGATCATACCTGTGATGACGTCCAAATTATTAGATAAGTTGCAAATACCAAGCTCGAGGAGGCTCTGGAAGAACTGCGAGGAGATCTCGTGGACACTAGAGGGCGCTATACACGAAACCAAGAACATTGTTGGCGGCAAGTTTGTGCTGTTCCAACGGATCTATGTCGATAAGGATCTGGAGAAACGGAAAGTTACTGCTTAAATATAGCGATATGTGGAGATGATAATTGCTCAGGTCCAAATAGGGTGATTTTTAAAAGCGTTCGCAGGTAACGGTCACCTCCGCCATGCCGGCTTGGTAAGATCAGTTAATCGTCCAAGTCTGCCTTGAGATTTTACTAGTTATACCTGACTTTATCACGTGACTGTCTAGCGCGGTGTTCCCCAACGTGGGGCTCACGCCCCACAGGGGGTAATTCGAAAATGGACTCGACACGAGTTTAACCCTTTAGCTCTGGACCATTTAAAAAAATGCTAATTTCGGTGCCAAATTCAACGAAAAAGCAAGTTCTTAAATAATTGCGGTAAATATTATTAGGTATAATATCGCTTGGGGGGGCATAAGAATTTTAGAAAGGCTAAAGAAAGTTTAGAAAGTGGGGCATGTCACAAAAAAGGTTGGGAAACACTGGTATAGGGAGTCATGTAATATGAAAAGTGCTGTTTGTATTGTTTATTACTACCAAATCTTTGATTTTCTTTTTACATTTATATTGGTATCGTTTATTTTATTATTTATCATATTTTTTCATAAATACATATTATAGATACCTATTTTTCTGCCGCCAACCGATGAGGATTGGTTTTGACAGGTAGTTGTGTTGCCATTTGAATAATTTAAGTAAACACCTTGTGACACGATTCACTTTTTTTCAGATTTTACGTACTTTGTTTAATATAGTTAATTAATAACTTATTGCGACTTTTAATATTTTAGTGTTTTTTTAAAGTTCCTAAATAAATATTTAAGAATATAATGGTGCTTTATGTGTTTTGTTTTATTTTTTAATTTCCCAATATTCAAGGAAATAGAATATTTATTTCATTGAATAAATTTTTGAATTTTTTGTAATTCGACTTGTATTTTGAATACTTACTAGTTTTAAAGGATCAAAGTAAAACACCAAATAAGGAGTCAATTTATTTTATTACATCTTATTTAATTAAATATTTTCATTTTTAATTAATTTTTTTGCATAAAAATATTGTAATAAACACACGACTAAACAGTACGCAGGTAGGTTTATATTATATAATACAATAATACAAAGCTTATAATATATTAACTACACATAAAACCACGGTACAATTATGAAGTCTTACGTATACATTATACAATTGCATCGTTTCAGTTATAGGCTGCTATGCGCACGCGCCGATTTTCAAATGGACACACTTGTAGGTAGGTATATAAGCGATAGAAAGAGAAAGATAAGAATACAGTTATTTCTTTCTAATGATTGTTTCTTCCAGTCCAAAGTCCAATCTGTATCCATTTGGAGATTGTCGTTTGTACATATATATTTGACATTAATGACATTTTCTTTGCAGTGTTACCAGGAAATATACTGTTTCCAATTTAAAAGTGTGAGGAAAATTTTTCACACTTTACAAACTGAAATAACTACGGTCTTATATATCTCAAAGCGTATAACTGAAACTGCAATTGACATGCATAATTATAGTACAAAAGTGAAAAGGACAAATGTACATAACAACTCTCAATGTACTTTTATATACAATACATACATTGGAACCGGTATTCGGTAATCACGAAACACGGCATCCATCCCAAACTTTCACGAAATATTCAATTTAAAAACAAATTGATTAAATATAAAATCGATTATTTTTCACAAAATCTTCAAACAACAAAAATAAAATGCACAATGAGTATAATCGCAGGTTATTTTAAATTACAAACTAAAAATAAAATTCGGTAAATATACAATAAATGCTTTTCTTTTTGAAATCATGAACCCTTTCACACAATTCCTGCCAACACATCCTATTAGTATCCAATATACCAATTATTAAAATATAATAAAAAATATAATTCAAATAAAACAGGAAAGTATAAAAATCTCCCAAATATAAAAAAATAATAGTGAACTCGGCGTCTCCTACCACAAGGCACCTTTATTACTAGAAGTAGGTTCTAAAAACAATAAAGCCTGTTTATGAAAATTTATATAATTTTTGGTTGATTTGGAATTTTGCCCCAAAACCATTGAGTATAAAATAATATAATGACAACCACGGGTTGCTCATTGCTCGATCAGCTGAAAAATCAATCTGCTTTGAAAGACTTCCAAGAAGAAGAGGAAGGAATACTCTATGGACCAGGCATACTTCATCATACTTTGAAAACGGTTTTACCAATCGACTAAAAATTTATAACATCGATTCAATACATGTAAGTAAATGCATCGAATTAACTATAATCGTCCGGAAATTCTGAAAATTTCTATATTTTTTTTTCATAGTAAAAACGTAAAACAAAACATCGAATTTGAAACTTATCCTTCAGAAGTCTACCAAAAATTCAGTTATAAATATTTTTAGTTGATTCTAGTCTATTCATTGCGTTTAAGTTTACAGATTGCAGTTTTTTTATGTTTTAGATAAACCAATCAGCATGGAGGAAGTGAACAGCAATTTTTTTCGAGGCGAGTGTCTTCGTACCGCTATATATTGTAAATACTATTGAAATATATACATAAATGATTAAAAAAAACTCAGTTCTATATTTTCACTGGTATTTGTTTTAAAAAATCCCCTTAAAAGCTTTCAGGCTGACATCAGCACTATGGTAATGAAAACTAATTAAAAAAAAATAGTAAAAAGGACTGTATACTGTCGACATAAATACTTTAAACACGTGCAATAATAATACTTTTTAAATAAAATAATAGTAAACTAAATATAATAAAATATATATATATAAACACTATATTTTTTATAAAATGCATCAAAAGCTTTACTTATAAGACTTGACTAATGTGCGAAAAAGTCGAAACGTATAAACGTACATTTTTAATTAGAAATATACATCGAAAATAGATTAATTATATGCGACAAAAAAAAAACAAGAAATAACAGCAAGTTGGTATCGTCCACACGTCTATACAAGTTGGTATTGTCCAAATTTTTTTGTTTCACGTATTTATTATGGGTGCATAAAAAAATATTCATATACGTACAGATAAACTAATATTTTCATAGCTATAATTTAATTTCAATCTTTACAATCAATTAGATGACCCGATTTTTCTGCACATCAGTGTAGTGTTGCTCTTACCATAGACCAGGGGTCGGCAGACTTATCAACCAGATGAGCCGAATATCAAGTTTGTAGATTTTCTCATGCCTTCAGAGAGCCGCAACATGAACTTTATTATATACTATTGTATTGTAAGAAGAACCAGATAATCCTATGGTAAGAGCCGCATGCGGCTCGCGAGCCGCGGTCTGCCGACCTCTGCCATAGACAAACAGTTTTTATAAGTATATTAGTTTAAAAGAAAAATTAAACAAAATAAAAACGATTTTAAATTACATACATATAAAAAACTATATTATAAAAGAGTACGTATTGAAAAAATCGTAAAAAAAAAAGTTACGACAAAACTTTATATTATATTTTGAGCTTAATGTTAAAAAAAAATGCAAATGTCAATATATTAAAAAAATAACTTCCAAAATAAAAGTCAAACAAAAGAAATAGAACCTCATTTAGGAAAAACAATAGGCTCTCAAACTTTTACCGATAAAACTTTGTCAACTTCAAACAATGAAACAGTTTGATAAGTTGAACAGCGCTGGTTTACATGACAGCTATGACAGCTTCAAACGTCAATCTTTCATTGGAACGTCACAACTCATTTTTAGTGTTGTGACATGACTAGATTAATTGACTTTTAATTGATTAGTTGTATTGCATTAATTTATTAATTATTGTTAATTTAGTTGTAGTTTCATTAAGTGAAGCCTTCAGCGCTCACAAGCTATAAACAATTTAATTGCATTATTTACTATTTCCAAATGTAATTTACGTTTGTTTACATAAAAATGTATGATAACGTTCCTTTCCGTTTCCCATCTTTCCTTAGTCGAGTTTGAGTGGAGGATAAGATCGAAAAATCAATATAAATATACGTATTTTAAAAATATAATAAATAAAAAATTAAATTCGTTTTTGTAGATAAAAAAAAACTAAACCAGACACTTTCCGTTCATCAAATGCTTAAAATAACTAATGTTCGTCGATATTTCAAAATACATTATGTTCCCTATTACGGGAATAACTTACGAAAGGACTAATGCCCGTTTCCACCAACAGCGCTGTTGTTAACAGAATAGATCCGATACGCGACACTAGATGGCGCTGTCCCAACACGCATCGCACATTCACTAACAACGAATTTGAACACTTCGCAGTAATAGCGTTCCAAAATAAATTGATATATAGTATGATGAGAACAGTGGCGTAGCCCCGGGCGGAAGACAATTTTGTCGCCCTTTTAATTAGGTATTTCAATTTAATGTATACCATTATATACAAGAACAAATCAACATCCGTGCTCCTTTCAATCGGTCCGAATTTATAGTTGCGTTAAATATTTTTAACGCAACAATGGTTCAAATATTTACAAAATATATTTTATTATTATATTTACTGTGAAATTTTGCCGCCCCCTCTGCCCCCCCCCCCCCCCCCCCCACGCTCCGCCACTGGATGAGAGTAATGGGATCTTGGTTTCAGGCGGCGATGTACACGCCACAAACCACTGTAGAACAGATATTAAAAAGGACCCTTCATCACACCTTTCTCACCTCGGCTACTTCCAAGCTGATCCCGAAACATAGACATTATCAATCACCGACCGTTCAACAACTTTTGGCATACGGTATAAATCAAAAACGGGCATTAATCCATTATAAAGAACATATACAATCAATTGTACTTTTTAAAGATGAACACATTTACCACCGTAAAAAAATAGCTAAAACAAATTTAAAAAAAAAACCAACTTAAATAAACTACTATTTTCTGAATCATTTATAAATGCGATTTACCCTTAACAATGTAAATATAAAATAAATACATTTACAAAACGATAATATCCCTATTGAATACAACCGTTTATTTTCAATATATATTGCTGAAATTGCAAATAATAATAACCGGTTGAAATACAACTATATGTAATATAACCGGATGTAACACACCCGGGTGTAATACAACCGGATGTAATTTCAATTCATTCCATTATTAAAAGGCATTAACTAAACTAAACAATAAATGTCACATATATATCCGCAGCTGAAACATTAAAATGACGTAACATGTGCGGAATACTACATAAAACGCATCCGTGTTTCAACAATGTACGTAAAAGCAATTCTCATACGTTAGGTCAGCTGTTATCCGGCTGTGGGTTCGGCGAGGAGGGTTGCAGTAAATGCTCCGGTATTGGCATCGGCCTCATGCGAGGTGGGATCTTCTTCTGGGGACATAATACCTGAAGAGAAGAACATCAGTATTACATCTAACATCTAGAGATGTGCCGATTATCACTTTGTCTGACTAACCGATTAGTAGGTTGTAAATAAGCCGATTACGGTTTAAGGGATCCCCGTGACGCTTCGTTTACAGCCGATTCGGGCGCAAGTCTCGCAAGGCTTTAAAAACCTTATGAGGAAAGTTAAACCAAAATATAACATACAGTATATATACATAGTAGTACATATGTTGTTTTGTTTTTTAATTAAGATACTAATTTTGTTTAATAAATGTCATC
>JAPWLS010001063.1:0-32634 GCA_028551675.1 Tineola bisselliella | reverse complement strand
CACTACTGACTAGGGATTGCAATCCGGTAGCATTTTCAATCCGGCCGGATTTTACCGGGTTGACATCAATCCGCCGATCCGTTCGGATCCATATACTTATGTCATTAAATATTATGTTGATTTGTTTTTTTAATTAAGATACTAATTTTGTTTGATAAATGTCATCAATATATTTTCTTTACAAAGAAGTAACACATACATTTTATTGAGAAATAGACACAAAGTAAGAAGCCGGATAGTCGGCGCTTTTTACCGATTAGTCGCCGACTACGATAGTGGCCGGATAGTCGGCTTTACCGACTAGTGGCCGACTAGTCGGAACATCTCTAGTTATTTATTTTATAATATTAATAATAAGTGCTTTTTTACAAAGTGAATTTCAATATTATCTCTCTATCTGTTTTCCCAGTGGTCGTGAGTTAGCAGAGTGTGTGACTCGAGTTCGTTTGGTGTCTTGGTTGGTGTTGGGAGCGCTTAGTACAGCGGCTGGGGGCGCTCCGATGCTGTATCCTCTGCCCTTTGATAGCACCTGTATTATTACTGATCATATACAGGTGAGCGAAGGTTTATTACTCTTCGCAAATACATCATTCATTTATTTTTCATTCAATTATACATTCGTATTTTTTTTAATTAATTTATTTATTATTAAAGTAAAATAACAGTATGCTTTCCAATGACCCCACACTAGGCAATGGCTATCACGTGGGACCCTTCACTTAACGAACTATATTAAATTTTAAATAATCACTCAATTATACGTTCGGTCAAATTAAAATTTATTGTTCGTTCAATCTCTCACACAATTAATCATTAAAATGTTACTTCAATTGCTAGTTAAATCATTCACACATACAATCATTCAAATATTACTTCAATTGCTAGTTCAATTGTTCACTCAATCAATCATTCAAATGTTACTTCAATTACTAGTTCAATCATTCAACTATGAATTCATTTAATCTATATACCATTCATTCATTCAATTCATCTATTACTTCAGCGACCCAATTAATAAACTTATACATAATTAATTTTTATTCATAAGCGTTTCTATTACATTAGACTATGAAGATGTACTATATATAATTTCAGACGATAATGTCATCCTACGTGGAAGGCGGGCCAGGCACTCGTAGCACTTGGGCGTTGTCTCATGGGTTCCTTCTCTCGCAACTGTGGACGGTGTACCTTTCCTCAGCCTCCACGCATCTCGCAACGACCTCGACTCACGACGCGAGCGCCTTGTTGCTCGACTTGTGGTGTAAGCTAGTGCCCAGTCTATTGCAACTGACAGCCGCCGGACCTATGGTTTGTATTATGTAAAGGATTGCAGAGCTGCCTTTATGTCGAGCTAGGTTAAGAGGTCACGTCTGACATGATGGTAGCACCCATCAAGATTTGCTGAATAATAATGTCTATTAGAATTGAACATACTTTTTATTTCTTTATTAAGCCTACCAATAATTTTAAAGACTCGTGTAAAATAATAATAATAAAAGCGAATTACAATGTAATGAAAATATATTTATCACAATGCATTGTTGACAATAAAAAAGAAAACAGTGACAGAACAAATATCAAAAACAAAATCTTCTTAAATAAGTATTTTCAGTTTGTTAAGGCGACCACCACATATACTTATAAGCTGAACAAATTTTCAGTTATAGGATAGGACAGCATCACACTACTCAGAATATTAGATTAATAAAAATAATAATTATAAAATGTCAAACAAAATATTTATATAGACTCGAGAAACTATTATAAGACTGAAAATAAACTTGCTTCCAGTTGGCTGAAACAGTAAACCTGCATTTCCTTGGTATCCTAGAAGCCTTATTGGAAAGTAACTCCACAGTGCTACACAAATTATTACCAATGTGGACACCTATATTATATTCTCCATTATTTAATGTAAGTTACTTTTATGGTATTTTTAACAGTATATAGACAACTAAAAAAAACTGCTCGCTATATGGGCTCGATGCCTTTGCCTTAAAACGAAAAAAAAACTAACGTCAAAATTTAAAAATAGAATGTTTAAGAAAACCAACGATCTTTATTCAAATCTGTGGTAGATTAGAAATAAGAGATTGTTTAAATGTTTAGATGCCTCAGCACGTGGCGTCTCGTCTGGCGGCTTGTCGCTCCTTGTCGGGGGTGTCCAGGCCTCCGAAGATCCCAACATCGTGTTTGAGTGGCCCGAGCACTCCGAACAGTCCGAATTCGCCCACGAACGCTCATTATGATATCCATCAGCCGGATTTGAAAGCGCAACGACGTCTTCATAGATTAAGAGCTAAGTTAGCACAACTTGAAATGCAACCGACTAGCTTTTACTATATCTAAATGGGTAATAGCTTTTGTGTCCGGATAACGAAGCTACTTTAAAAACAGTGGGCTTATCACGAATTTTAGTCTGGCTTTCGAACCGAGTTCGCTTCAAGCGATTTGTATGGAAATTTGAGCAGCGCCACCGCGTGCGAATTTGAAACTACAATATTTTAGATACTTTTTGTTAATTTTCGAACGTCTCGATCTTTCGTTCATTTGATATATTGCTGGTGCTCGTTAGTCGTTAGTAAAAATTCATGATCCCGATTGCTAACGGATCCGTTTTACTTGTGACAGCTCGATTCGAAAGCCAGACTAATTTCGTGATAATGGTTTACAAGCGTTGTCTTCAACGTTTTTTGTATTTTAAAAAAAGTATTTCCTCACTTTAATTTTAGAACAAAAAATTATACAACTGGTTTATTTGTAGAACTCTAATTAGTAAATTTAATGTGTGAAGGAGTCCATATACGTCACTACATGTGCTACTTTTCTCTTCAAGACCTAGACGCACTATTTTTTGTTAAAATTGCCTAAAATTTATAATAATAAGTATACCAAAATACGATAGGAAATCTATAACTAATTGTAATAACAAGTTTAAGTTAATTATTATAATAGAATAATTTTGATTTATAGGAAATAAACAACGAATTTTATTTATTTATATTTATTTTGTATAATAAATTAATTATTAAGAAGTGTAGTATCTATCCCTTTATCACCTTGAGCATGCCGTCCTATCCTATAATTTCATTTATAGTTCATATAATAGTAACTCATATCGCATTTAAGTCATTAAATAAGTATCAGAGATCATTTCAATAGAAATGAATCAATATGATTCCAAACAGCTGAAACTATAGTCAGTTGGAAACTATAGTAAAAAATATTATGTTACTTCTAGTACCTTCAAAAATATGTGTACAAAGTTTCATGATGATCGGTTACGTAGTTGTTGCGTGAAAACGTAACAAACAAACTCACATTCACATATATAATATTAGTAGGGATAGTCATAATGTAATTTTGTAGGTAGGTATTTTAAATAAATAAATAAATAATATTTAAAAATAGACAATTCTACAATATTAAATAACACGCTTGCAAACACGTAATAAATCGTGAGAATATATTTAATCATAATATTGAAAAGCATATAATACATAACGATTTCATTGGTTAAAACACACGGGACTGGAATTTAATTCGACTTGGCTTGACACTTGATTGAACACTTTTTAGTTTTGTGAATTTAAAACGACTGAAATTTGACATAAAAAAGGGGCTTCAAACGTCCAATTAAATCAGCTGTTTTAATATTTGTGATTCTATATATTATCGCGTTATAATTGACAAAAAGATGGACATAATAAAAACACGACAACCGAAAACGGAAATAAAAATTGGTAAGCTTCTTCTAACCTGGAACTATCATGACACAGATCAATTTATGATACCCTAATACTAAATCCACACATAAATAAATAAATAAATTCTTAATTGCATAAAAAAAATTGCACATAGGCGAGCTTAATGCCGTCGGTATTATCTACCAGCTAACCTTTGTCGGTGTGAGCGGTGATATTCGGTGCAATGTAAAGAAAATAATAATAATAACTAAATCTACACAATACATACATTACATAAAATATAAAATAAAAAATAATATAAAAAATAAAACCCCGAAGCAAATTGCACGACTGAAAAAGTATTCAAAATTTAAACTGATTTTTGTCATATACCTACTAGTTAAGTAATGAGTCTCACGTGTCAGGCATTAGCTAGTGTGAGACCATTAAAAATCGTACTTTTATTTTAATTTAATTTAATAATAAATAACAATATCCCCGTGTGTGACTCCATTGCGGTAAGACAATAATTAATCACAAAATGCACGCGATCTTATAATTTCTCAAAACAACATTATCTCGTGTTTTTCTTAAGATATCGTGTGATTATCGGTCGAGTTATACTCACATTGGTTCTAAATAAGCTATAATTCGTTAGAACTAATTCATCGGTCTTACTAGGACCACTTATTCCTTTAATCCAGCGGTTCTCAAACTTTTTTGGCGAAGGAAAAAGCCTTAATATAATTATAAAAAACTGATTTATATGTATTTATGAATAATCATATTGCAATGTAATATTTAGTTGGAATATTTAGATGTAACCTTATAATCTCCCTTTGGTAGGTATTTTTTGCAGTATTTTAGCCCTAGGGTTCCGCGGAATACACTGAGAAAGGCTGTTTTAATCGATAACAACGCTCGAGCGTAGCTTGATCAGCTTCTAAATGGCCCTTAGACTGCTAAATTGTAGAATGGTCATATAGATCAGTCATACTCAAAGTGTGTTCCGACGCAAATATTTTGTGGGTAATAATGACTGGAAACCAAGAATACTAGTAATAATGAGAAAAAATACACCTTTTCTATCCATCATTATTCCGATTGAAAGTTGTTTATACATTCATTTACGCTTAAATACCTATCTACGTAAATATATACCTATACTAAGTATTGACGGACGCGATATAGATATAGATACTCTTACATTACCTATTATTAAACTTTAATAATAAGTAATAATTAAAGAATGCACGTAACTCTTTCTTTTATTTTTTTTTTTTTTTATTGATAGGCCAGCATACGACCACACTCCGCCTGATGTTAAGCTAGAGTGCAGTCCATGAGCATAGACAACTGTTACCACAGATAGATGTCCGCATGCAACAGTCGACTTCACTATGCCAGCTTTTATTTTAGGGGTTCCTTCAAAAATTTCGCTTTTCCACCAAAAAAGTTTGAGAACCGCTGATATAGATCATCAATTGCAATGGTAATGCAATCGCTTTTTGCCCCATAGCCCCCTCATGTAAGGTGTGATTGGCATTCTTTCCTAACATATAAAATGTAATATGACATATCAATAGTATTGATACTAAGAGACAATGGCGTCCATTCACAGATAAAGAATAATGGCTCGCAATTAATTTGATTGAATATTCACGTAACACAACTTTATGACAATACAATCAACGTTCTAAACAATAAAACTGTATTATCAAGGCGTCCTTATATTAGTAGATTTTTGTCTATGGTCAATGTCAAGTTGTGCCTTTATTAACCCATTACTTCCCACTGTCCTATTTTTAGGACACTATATTCAATTTTTTTTTACCCTATTAAGAGTTTTATTTTTCATTGTTTCTAATGAAATTCGTATTTTTATACTATTTTTCTGATGAAATAATTTTTTTCCGCTGAGAAAAATATTTACGTAATTTTAATGTATTTTTTTCAAATTGATCATCTATGTTGCTTCAAAAAAAAACATTATTTTCCGATATTATAACCCGTAAAAGAAAACAGTAACCAACTTCAAAGTACATAAAACTGATTCTTAGACTTCTAGCAAATATATAAAATAAAAACAAAATATATATATTTTTTCCCCATTGTCATACTTTAAAGGACAGGCTGGGACTTAATGGGTTAAATAACTAAAGCGATTACAATACTTGCGTTTTCAATAATAGTTGTCTGCTTGTGATCGTGATAACTCAAAAGAAAACTAATATCACTTTTAAAATACAGTTTTAACTAGTACGGAGTACATTATGTTTAGCATTAAGTTAGCCGCAGTGTTTATTATTATGGTTCTTTAAATATTGTTTAATACTTTATAGCAGCCATTCTCAAAGTGGTGTTCCGCGGAATCCTAGGGCTAAAATACTGCAAAAAATACCTACCAAAGGGAGATTATAAGGTTACATCTAAATATTCCAACTAAATATTACATTGCAATATGATTATTCATAAATACATATAAATCAGTTTTTTATAATTATATTAAGGCTTTTTCCTTCGCCAAAAAAGTTTGAGAACCGTTGCTTTATAGTGTTTATATAATTTTTTACTTTCTTTTTTTCTATTTCTATCATTGTTTATATAAAACTATTTTAAATATTATAGTGTTTATATTGTAATAGGCTAAGTTTAAGTAAATGAATAAAATAAATAAAATAAAAATAAATAAATAAATATATGAAGTGAAAAGTTTGCTTCAAGGTATCTGTGAAAAATGTAATAACCTTTCATCACACTTGTAAGTAAATATGGACCCATCTGTAACACGTACGCTAAACCCTCTCGCTGCATTGAAGTATGAAAAATCCATGGGCTCCTTTGAAACCCGGCTTCAGGCTGCCACTTCCTTCACTACGTTGAGTCAACTGGTCGACGACTTTCAGGAGTTTAAAGTTCTAATGCGGAAACCTGTTGAAATATTTCGCGAATTACAGATGATATGCAGAAAAGGAGTAAGCGAAAGTTCTAGTTCTAAAGTTGGTAAGTAGTGGTCTGCAAGCAAGTGATGTACAGTCCTGCTTCAAGCTCGGAACAAAAGGATCCACTGCAGACAGGCCTCGTCCACTGCTGGTTCGTTTCTCTGATAGGAAGGCCCGAAGCAATGTGTGGCGCGCTAAGAAGCCACTAAAGGGCTCCAAAATTTCTATTAGTGAGTTCCTAACACCAATCCGTAAGCGAATTCTAACTGAAGGACGCCGAGTTTTTGATATGAACAGCTTGCCCCAGGAAGGAAACGTATACATCAAGTTTCATAATAGGCACTGTTTTCCGAGAACCATCTGAATCAGCTGGCTGCTAAGCACTTGTCAGAAAAATCAAAAACAAAACAAAGTAGAAAAAACACGGTCGGCTAGGACTGTTAAAAATAAACATTGATTACTGGAATATTCAATACATGCATACATAAGGTGACCTTTTTGCGTTCTCCGTCCCGGTGTCCCCGAAAAAAGCTTCGGGACGCAAAATTGTCCCATTTTCTAACACCTTTAACTATATCACGTTGCAAAAAGTAACCGAATGGAATAATCTAAGGCAAATTATAAATAAAAGCCAAGAATTTTATTCTTACTTAAAATCATCAGCAGCTGTATTAAGACAAATTTAGAATAATACAAAACATCAAGTAACGCAATAAAAAAAAACATAATTATAAATTACAAAAAAAATCACCAATCACATAATTAAAACACAATTTAAGTAATCAAAACGTACTTTAGACAAATCCAATAAATAGTATGAAATAATTCATTACACAATTGTTTAATAAGATTGCGAGAAACCAATTTTGATTATAAAGGATCACAAATATTCATCTACCCACTATCTCACGCATCCGCGACCTACAAAAAGAAATGGCCAATCAAAAATAACACAATGTGCTAGGCGGCTAGGCCCAGTTTGTTCATTGCACGCAATCACACAGTTATTAAGGCGATAACGCATGCTTGGACAAACTGCGAAAGAAAATTATATTAAAATAAAAGATAAAAATACTGGACAGTCAGAAATACAAATTAAAAAAAAACAATGTCAGTAAGCTATAATAGTCTAGATCTTGTATCAAAAACTTTAAACAGTAAAAAATGAATTCACATATCATAACACTGGTCTACAAATTAAAAAAAAATATATTTATGTAAAGTAGTTTTTTTATGTTCACGTATTGAATACAAAAATAATTAATATATAATTAGTTCTGCTAATCACTCTTTACTGATTCCTTCTCACACTACATCTTTCTACTCGAATTCCTTTACTGTGGAAGCTATACTTCTCTGCCTATCTTTAAACTTAAATCACTATACCTCTCTCCTTCTGAATAATATTTGTATATATGTTTATTATGTATTTAGTTTACTTACATTTATATATTTATCTAAATTGTATTGCCCGATACTAACACTGCTTCTATGACAATTGGTTATCTGGAAGGATTGGAACACCGCCAATTGCTCATAAATTTGTTTCTTATTTATTAAATTGTATTAGGATTTTTAAAGCAATAAAGGATTTATTATTATTATTATTATTATTAGAAGGGGTTTCACTAAATATTACATGTTACTTTGTACGTATTCAATGTGAAATATATAAATGAAATCCATTAGTGATGCCGCGTGAACCTGATGTGATACCGTAAAAATTATGTACAACTTCACATTCTTCTTCACAATCTTCTACTCTTTACTCTAAATCCTTCACTTTAAAAGCAGTCTCCTTATGAAATGATTCACCATCTAACCTTCGCAATAACTCTTCCCATCTTTAAAAGAATATTATCTTTCTTGTTCTTATTGTGTGTAGTTCATATGTTTATCTATATTTGTATCTATTTATAACTCCCGCTATTTGTCTTCTGCATTTCTCTACATTTCAAAGTTGGTTGCCTGGAAGAGATCGCTTCTTAGCATAAGGCCATCTCCTTACTCGCTTACTCTGTAATATTAAGTAATAAATAAAACGAAAACACAACTTCACGGAAACTTTTGTTTTAATATATTATACATAAATGTTACAGTAACATTTAGTCCACATGTGTGCCCGTCCTAAGAGGCTCATTAGAGCCATTGAAGTGAAATTAAAGTGGGCGAAAGATGCACAAAGCCCAGCTCAGATTGGTAACACACTATTTATGGTCATCTCATTGTTAACACATTACATCATTAAGTCGGGGTGCCAACAATACAATCCACACACGAAATATTTGAGAAACATGTGTTGATGAATTTTTTTTTTAAGGAAATTTATTCTATTTTCGTATTTATTAGACATTTTCTTCCATATCTTCGCCAACAACTATAGTAAAAAATAATCTATTTATCCTATGTTACTTCTAGTACCTCCAAAAATATGTGTACAAATTTTCATGATGATCGATGAAATAGTTGTTGCGTGAAAGCGTAAGAAACTCACATCACATTTTTATTAGTAAGGGATTTTCTTCCATCATATATTATAGTATAAATTTTTCATCTCATCTTTCATTTTATATCGATATTTACATATACCCTTCTTAAATTATATTTGACACTTGTGAAGATATAATTATATAATACCCCGGAAAATGTTTTATAAGTACATATATTGGTATATGCATTGCTCTGACTCCAAACAGAAATGCCTCGTATGAGCCCAACCCAACCCACATATATGACACTTAAACCGAAAACAAATAGGTACCTACTTTTAAAAACAACTGAAACTGAAAATTCGCTAAAAGTTGCATTACAAATCCAATCTACGCACTGAATTTGATAAAATTGCGATAATTTATTCCACATATAAACCAACAGTGCATAAAATCGTTTTTAAAGTACACTCAAGTAAGTAAAAATACAGTTCCCCTCCGGTGCAGACCGAATCATAAAGGTACCTCAAGGAGACATCCGACGCCCGTTTCTTTTTAATGTCGGGAGTTTCATAATTAAACCATCATTTAACATCGCGTCCTAAATGTTCTTTTTTTTATATTATATACGAATTATTGTTGTATGTCGTATAACAATGACATAAGCGTTGTTGAAATATTTCTTAAATTGTTACATAAAGCAGAATTATTGTCAAACGCATCGTTACGGCGATAAACGCAAATGTAGGTAGGTAGGTGGTCAGATGTGATTAATGATAACATATTGTTTGTTAACCTTCGAACTCTCGCTTGCTAATTAGAAATGCTTTTATATGGCGATGGGGAATTTTCTTTGTCTTTTCCAGTTTTAAATACGTCTACGTAAGATTTGTGATATACCTACATTGTTTTGTTTAAATGTTATGATATTGTTCTTGTGTTATGTAATATTTGTTGAAAGTATTCGGTAATCGTTTTAATTGACAAATTTGAATTTAGTAATGCATTTTTGATTAAAGACCTACGATTAATCAACATCAACCATGTATTTTACAATCAAATTTAAATATAATTAAAATCACGTGTGAAATCGTGGGATACAATAAAAGAAGTAAAAAACGCTGATTCCTTTTAGATAAACGTTCTTCGATATTTTTGGAATTATACATTTTATTTGCCCTTTGAATAAAGAATCAAAGAGGCCTTTATCGACATATAATATTGTTTAACTCTAGATATTCTTTATGTATGTATCTTTATTTTTCTTTATTATCTGTTCTTCATTGTTATAATGTGTGATGTTGTGATTTTTTTATTTTTTCTCGATTATTATTTTTTATGTTATTTTTGATCTACACCTATTGAATAGGTGCATAGGATACTTTTTATTAGAAAATAAATTATTTTTTACTATAGTTGTTGGCTAATAAATACGAAAATAGAATAAATTTTCCTGCATTAGGTCCTATACCTTCCGAATTAAACCTTTCTGCTGCTCCAAAAGGTTATTAACACTAGATTGCCCGAAGAAGTCATTTTGATTGCTTTCTGATTTTCATTTGGAAAAACAACTATGTAATGACACAATTTCTTAAAATTTTGTGCCTTTTTTGTTTTTTGACAGCATATAAATGCGTTTATTGATAATAGTAGTTACCTCCCCCTCCTTCATTTCCGGTATATACATGTGTTATACCTAGATATTGGTACATACATACTAAAGTTCGGTCTTTCTAGTGTTAAAAAGGGCATTAAGTTCGCCTTTCGTATATGTATGTAAGTTCAAGAAAGTTTTGAATAAATAAATAAATAAAATATTACAAGATACGATCGTTTTATTTGTCCTTTGCATTATATAAAGTAACCTATTGTTCTATCGGTTGCAATGATTGATTCTGTATTGTTTTGTTATTGGGATTTATGTATCATCTGTGTGAGTCATACACTGTCTTCTATGGAATGCGGTGGCCCATCTGCAGTGTACCTATGTTCTAGTGAAAGTTGCTAAGGTCACGATGAGTCAATGAGTATAAACTCTACTCGGTCTATCACTCTACACACATATCGTCATAAGCAGTGCGGAAAGCGGGCGTGGGTTCTAGTTTCTTCTCTAAGCACAAGGAGCGTTTATAAGCGGTATTATAAGATTACCCTAAAGAAAATTTATCTGCAGGTCTATAATGAATTGCCGATTAATATAACTAATATTAAAAATATCAAATTTTAAAAAACATATAATGGGTCTGAGTGCCTTGTGATGGTGTTGTAAATATTCTAGTATAATATGATATATTTAGTCTATGTACGTTATGTTTATTTATATTTTTTAAATCTCAATTAAGTGAATTTATGTAATTATTTTTGAGGAAATAAATGTCTTAAACTTTAAAATTTTTATTTGGCTTCTCTGACTGATGAGTTCCGTATGTCACATATTTTTTAGAATCGGAGTAAGAAAATTGCTAAATCGGTGTGAAAAGGCTGTTCTAATACGCCCATTTTGCCAGCTACTTTGCAAGTCTGTCCGAGACGATTGCAGTGCGATGTGCCAGAATTGTGAGGGTAGGAATAAATAACCTAAAAACACGGTGTACTTACTCAAATAGATAAGACGTGGAGTTTCCTCGGCTAACCTTAAAAAACTGTCGCTGGACCTAGATTTAAAAGAATTTGGACCTAAGAGCTAAGGACATAAAATATTATCAGTAACAGATTCTATCCACGTAGTAAATTATTAAGATATTAAAAATGGGACCAAGAACACTACCCTGAGGTACTCTTGGCGTCTCTTTATTTGTTTATTAATTAGAATGTCTGCTAATGAGTAGGAGATAATCACCATTATAATTGACGCTTAAATGTCATTTCTCACACAAATTGGTCACACATCTGTCAATATCATGACATATTATGACAGAATAAACGATTAGTTGCACAACGCATGCATATCATATGAATATAGCTGTTTTAATCGTTCCTAAAGAAGTGTCAAATGTAAAATAGAACCTTTAATTAGTATTTATAAATTATTGGCAGGCTATCATTGGATCACACAGTAATATTTAGTAGCTGAGCAATGCATTTTTTGTCGCAGTTCACCAGTCCACGTGGTTTATTGTCGTATCTCATGAAAGGATTTAAGCGATCGATACTAACGCTCGGCTACGCTGTGCATTGCAAGCTGTATGAACGGATTTGATTCTCTGCTGATTTTCAAACTGCAGCCCTCGATTGGATGTTAGGTCAGTTACGCGTTTCGCAGCTTCAGACCATTGCATTCTTACCTGTACTTAGCGATCCTATAAGTCTATACTAACATAATCAGACATTATTTTCCGTTGTCATTCATTAGGAAAAATAGGGAACCCAAACTAAACCCCTGCGGACACCCATCCTTGTATTTTATTAAAAAGATATCTTTCTTACTGTTGTTGTCCGAATAATGAGTGCTCTGCTCGCTAATTGATGCACGTGATTGGATTTTATTTTGCAGTTAAAGTTGCAAGTAGCAAATTCATGATACATCCAATGCTCCAAATATCTGCTTCAAATGAATTTATTTAATTTTAAGGAAAACATACAATTATAATAATACTTAAATTAAATCTAATAACATTTCAGAACATAAATCAATAAAGTTTTCACTAAGTAAATAATATACCCATGAGTGTATATACAAGTGTATATAATATAATAACATTGAATAATAAACATAATGATACATAACCTATATATATTTATTTATGTTCCACTGTTGAGCCGCTGAAACAGAAGCGGAAGCAGAATTTACGGAATTTAGCTGAAGAGTGAGTAAGAATTTTGAGTTATTTGCAGAGGAACGAAGAGAACAAAAGTGGGAATTAGATAAGAAATCGTTTAAGTGAGGCGGGGCAAGAGGATCGTAGAGGCAAGAAGATGAAAAAGCTATATGAGCCGCTGTGACTTATTATGGAATTGGGAGACGTGATCATGCTTACGTAGGCCGAAAACTAACTCCTCAGTGAGGTCAGGGTAACTTTAGCCGCATAATTAATCAAGGAAACAACAGTGCATTTACTAATCTTTGTGGAGGAATAAAATTCTGAGACTTACAAGAACGACGTATGCCTGCAGACCTCAGAAACATGATAGACTGAATGACTAATGCAAGCACTTTTGCTTTGTTGGAAATGGAAGTGGATATTGTACCTACTACATTCATTTATACGAAATATCACGATTCACGATTTAAAAATCCTCAAACGTTCTTTGCCTATATTACTTATCTGCTGTAGCACTTGGTAATGCCCTTAAAAGGCTGGGTGTTTGTTGTCTGCCTCTGCGATCCTATTTGAGTTATGGAAAACCGCAACTTGCGACAAACCCGCTTGGTTCTTCTTGCAAAATTTGAATTTGCGGTTCTTTACGTGAGAAATTGATTTAAAGTTAAATACCGTTCTATTTTTCAACAATATTTTCATTGTTCACTTTTTATTTGTAACATATCGCGTTTGTTGTTTTGTTTATTTTAATCCGATTATTCTTTTGTTTTTCGCTAATTTGCCTTTTAAAAAACTAATTTATAATTTTTTATTCATTTTTTTCGCCTACCTACAAAATTACATTAGGACTACTATTGTACAAACTAAGTGTAATTTTAATTATAGGATAGGACGGCATGCTCGAGATGATACAAGGATAGATAACACTTCTAATAAAATTACAAAAATACGTAGGTACATACCAAATAGATTTAAAGACTGGGACACGTGTATCAAAGACACTGGGGCTGGCAGTCGTCAGCGCTCATGGACCTCCAGTGCAGCTTTACATCAGGCCACTGTAGGTCACATGTCGTGTCCAACAATGAAAAAAATATATTAATCTTATAGGTAGCATGTAATGTACAGAACATTCAAATATCTTCTAATACTACCGGTTTGGTGACTGGAATCAAACCGGCGACTTTCATTCTTAATCTTTCCTTCCTTCTTTGTATTAGCGATAAGTATCTCCGTGTGCGACGCGTTCTTTTTGCTTGGATACAGTACGGTCTCACTATTCGTTTTTTTTACGAGTCGGTGTACAATGTACATGAAAAGTTAGCGGTTTATGATTTTAACTGACGGACTGTCTGAATTCGATAAAAACTCTGCTCAGTCTTTTAAGAATCATTTAACAAGAAATAGCAAGAGCTGGAATTGTTTGCAGCAGGGTCATTCAAGGATCATTGTCAACACTTGCTTGCTAATTGGCAGTTGCAGTTTCAAATGGTAGTCCTGCAAGTAGTAAATACATACATAATGCATCTAATACTCCAAATATGCCTTTTGCAGCGTAGAGTATCGCAAATAAAAAATCGGACTGTGAATTCTTTTGTTTAGACAAATGAAATCTGTACACAACCTTGAATATATGTCAAAAAGCATTTCGCTGATGAACCGCTATTCATATATAAACTAGATCCTCGATAAACAAAAAGTAATATTACAAAATGCATTACAACATTCGCGTTTGTCCCTATAACAATGGAATTGTTTATATCGTGACCACCGCATCTAAACATTCGACGTTTTTTATTACCACTCTTTAAATTTAAACGATTATAATTTGATTCTATATCGATATCAACCGCTCATTTTCTTTGGTCTATAACGCGCATCGAGTAAATGTACTACTTTGTTATTTATATGCATGCGGTAACTAGCGATCAATATAATCAATAAATATAACTCTTTTCTTCTGTATATTGCATTTAATTTTCCTATTAAATTTATTTTTTACATACCTAATACATAATTAAACATCTTAATCGAAACGTCCTATATAAAACAAAAAATAATTAAAAATATATACATATTTAAATAGTGAATTTTGTAAACGAATTGTTTTAAAGAGTGGCACTGTTGAGCAAATCGCCTATAATGATGGGCTTTGGGTCACAAACGGATGACATGTCAAGGACGTTCGCACTTTTACTATTAAATTTAAACTTAATTATCTCACAAATGTCAAATACAAACGATCAGATTCGCTTGTCAATTATTTTTTTAAATTATTATTTTACTTATATAGAATCAAAGGTAGTTAAACGCCATATAGGTCGAAAAATAAGTTAACCAGTGAAAGTTCCTTTAGTACATTTGAATCTACCTTACAAACAAATGCAGCCGAATCATTTTAATAACGTGTTGGGTTAAATACATATAATAAAAATATTTCCAATATATCATAAGTCCCTTGCGTTCTTCATTTTTTTATTCACGTTCTTAATTTAAAAATTACAGTTGTATTTATAAACATATTACTTCCTGTAAAGATAACTGACTCAGATGAAGCTTTGATTCTACAGGCATTATTAACTATTTTTCCTATTAATTTTGTCATCAAATCTAAGTGTAGCAGTCCGTGGGAGTCCGCTGCGCCGGCGCAATGTTCTCGTGACGGATTTGCTCTCAATTGGTTGAAATAAAAGTAGGCGCAAATGCATAATAGTTACAGTATTTGAATTGTTATTAGATTGATAATAAAGTATATTATGAAAATTACAGGCATAAATTTCAGCGTACAAAATGATGACAAGACGTCTTCGTAAACTTAAATTACAAATATATTTATATTCTGTTGTATCTGCGGTATAATTACTACTAATATTATAAACGTGAGTTTGTTTGTTACGTTTTCACGCAACAACTACTTACCGATCAACATGAAACTTTGTACACATATTTTTGGAGGTACTACAAGTAACATAGGATACTTTTTATTTATTTTTTACTATAGTTTCCAACTGACTATAGTTTCAACTGTTTGGAATCATATTGATTTATTTCTATTGAAATGATCTCTGATACTTATTTAGTGACTTAAATGCGAGGAAGTCGCGGGTAAAAGCTAGTGAGGATATAAAAATAGAGAAGTATTAAAAAAGAGGTGATCACCGAAGTGTTTGTCAGTTTATTATTATATATAATGCATAGGTATATATTTGTATATATATAGCGTGTTAACGTGTCGTAGGGTGTGGTCGCGTGTCTAATCTCACTCTAAATAAACTTTCTCTAATACTATTTATTATTGACTACAGTATGCCTGACTTACATATAGGTAGGTATATTACGGTGAATAAGTATTATTGTTATCTAGGTTTTAATATGCCCTTTAATTTTTTTGTAATTATTCAGACTATTTATTCGTTTATAAAGCCTACCTACAAAATTACATTATGACTACGTATTATAAAATAAAAAAGAGTACTCTTATATAAACTGAAGGAAATGGTGATCAAGGGATAGATACTACACTTCTAATAAAATTACAAAAATACATAAAACTAAAAAACAAGAACCAAATAGATGTAAGGAAGAGGGGAGAAAAATTATTATAGAGAAATTATGTTTGTTATTTTAGCTTGTAAAAAAGGTAGACAGAGCTAGTAGTAAAACACCGAATAATATTATAAAATGGCAGTTAGTTACGAAATAACAAGGACGTTACCGGTAGCTTCCATTCCCTCCGTGGAGATAATAGCGAGTGCATCTGATCCCCCACCGAGGTCTCAGCACATCACTACGGCAGTGTTGATCGCGCACTCGGACCATAGTGGCGCATCACTGAACCCACCTATTAACGGTAATCAGAACCATTTCGAATTTTACCTTTTGTTTTTTTTTAGACGTATTTTTATTGGTTTTTTTTTCATATATATATGAGTTTATTTTTTTTATTTTAATTTGTACAATTTTGAAAGAAATCTGTTAGTAATTTGAAATTACAAAATATTTTTCCTAACATTGTATGAGAGGCTATTGTTTTATGATTTTATAGGAATTCTCACAAATTTTTTCACTCCCATTCGGTATGTTATGTATCTCAAACGTTTTTACAGTTATTCAATAATTTTTTTTCGTATATTTAATTTTAAAAAATAGCTTAATCTTTAAAAAGGTAAATTTCGAAATTAATTTTTTTTTTCACCCTTTTTTCTAGTGCCGTGGTTGTGTATTATTTTTTTTAACATTATTGTGTTACAAAGACTTGTTTATTTGGGTGTTTTATTTTAATTTCAACGAGTACTTGGTAAGTTTATTTTTATTATTAATATTTGCTGTAAATATAATGTTTTTCAAACATAAATAAATCGACTATTTCATCTATCGTTTGATATTTTTACATAGAGCCGTTCAGCCATCAAGAAACTAGCATTGAGTTATGTTTGTATTTTTTGTATTCTTTAACTAATTATCTTTTCTATTTCTTAAAATAAAATAAACTAATTTAAAAGACCTTATGCGGCTTAGTATCCCCTTTATTTTTGTTTATTTCAATTTTAACAGTTTTAATATCGTGATCGTGGCGAGACCGTCTCTTAAATCTTTCAAATCATCTAAAACAACATTTTGTACTTCAGTACAAAATTGTTAGCAATGAAAAGTCGACTTTTAAAAGTACCTCTCTTATTAGTATCTCTACTTTATATATTTTATCTCGTATTCATTTTCCATTATAATACAGTGGTTCCCAAAGTTGACTGACCCACCTCTTGACTGATTTAGAAAAATAGGGGTATAAATATTGGTAATGCTCTGAGATTACCTAGTAGCGAGTAACGGAACTACTTAATACAGTCTCATTTGTTCTAATTGGAATGAAAGGCGTTTCTAATATGAATAAAGGAGTTGTCTATTAACGCATACATACATATTACATTTTAAAGCCCACTCGATATTCATTCGTGTTCCATAGTTTATTTCATATTATTAAGTTATCTGAAAATTTGTAAGATAATGAAATTTATTTACAAAAAAATCTTTCACTCGTCATTTAAGAGGGTGTGTATGAAAACATAAGGTAGTAAAATCACTAAAAAACAATAACCATTAAAATTTCGGTCGTAGTTTTTTATCTTTGTCATAAAATTTTGAACGATATTTTTTTGATTAAATTTTGTAATTTATTAAAAAACATATATATATATAGGCTATGATTGACGAGTTTCTTGTGGTCTTTTTGAAGTCATTGTAGAGTCTAACGATGAGCAAGTGCGCGCCTTTAGTGCCTATGCTAATAAACGATTTTTCATTTCATTTCATATGATTGAAGTTAGTAGGTATATGTAGAGATTCCTTCACTGGTAAGCGCTATAAGTCTTATATATATATATATATATATATATAATATACGTAGTTATGTGTTTTCTACTAAAGTATTGCCCTTAGGTTGCATATAATAGCATTAAATTGTTATTTATTGCCTACTTTATGTTGACGGAAAACTAACTACTTCAAGGGAAAATCTTGTATAAACATACCCCAATACCGACGCCAAAATCTATTTATTTTTATTACATATCTGTGATGTAGTAGCTACCCATAGATCCCAGGTTCCATTCCTGGATTAATTATTTATATAATAACAAGGTTCTATTTTGAACAAGTGTTCCAATAAGAATCTACTTATGATTTTATTTCTTATTTAAGAATAATACACAATATGGTTTTCGATGGTCCCACACTAGGACCAATGTTAAAGAATCCCTTACTAATATAAATGTGAATGTGAGTTTGTTTGTTACGTTTTCACGCAACAACTACTTAACCGATCATCATGAAACTTTGCACACATATTTTTGGAGGTACTAGAAGTAACATAGGATACTTTTTATTTAAAAAATAAATATTTTTTACTATAGTTGTTGGCGATCGCAACCTCCTTTTGATTTTTATAAATTATATTAAGTTTTATAAAAAATACGACTGTCAATGTCAAGTATTCATACTAAAAACTGAGAAGCAAAAAGTGGATTTTTCTTTTACATGGACTCAGATATATTATATATTGCGATGCGAAATAGCAGCAATAATAGTTTCCAATTGACTATATGTAGTTAGCATAATCTCTGATACTTATTTAATGACTTAAATGCGAGCGAAGCCGCGGGTAAAAGCTAGTAAAGAATAAAAAGTAGATATATTAAAACAGTAGTTATGTTTGTGTTGCTCTTGTCCTCATATTAGTAGGACTGGTTGTCCAAGTGTAGGGTTAGGACGTTCTGCGTTTGTTTATTACATACATTGCTTGTTTAGCAACTCTTATGTAGTGCGAGGCTAATGCCTTCCTTTGAAACCTTTCCCGCAATCCGTTTACAATAATTAATTATCTGTTTAAAAATGTAACTGGAATCTGAACACATCTGTGGGCCTATCACGAATTTTAGTCTGGCTTTCGAACCGAGTTCGCTTCAAGCGATTTGTATGGAAATTTGAGCAGCGCCACCGCGTGCGGATTTGGAACTACGATATTTTAGATACTTATTGTTTTGTTCTTGATCTTTCGTTCATTTGATAGATTGCTGGTGCTCGTTAGTCGTTAGTAAAAATTCATGATCCCGATTGCTAACGGATCCGTTTTACTTGTAACAGCTCGATTCGAAAGCCAGACTAAATTAGTGAGAAGCACACTCATCAAATCTAGGTAATATATAGGTTTTCGCGCATAGTCATAATCTATGAGTTTCAGGAAGGCATATGTTTCAGAAATGACTAGAAACTCGCCAAGGCTAGTAATTCTTGCTTAGCTTTAATTACAATTAATGTTAATAAAGCTAAGTATATAAGCACACCAACATACACACAATCATCTCAGTCACGCTAGATTGTCATTTATTTATTTTAAATAAGCCTTTTTTAATTGTTTGAAAACTAAGTAGTGATTCTATTTAGAATCTTATTAGAATTTATTATTCTCAATATAATATGCATGTATTATTATGAAAACCCAGAAGTATAACATCACTCTTAACTTGGTGATAACTGATAGGTATCTATTGAGCTCACGTCCCTAGAAAGCGAAATGTTGAATGTCTCATCTCATTGAGATATAATGGAAAGACAAACCCCCCATGTCACGCGCAAGAAACGACTATCACAATCTCAGTGTTGCTATCGACGTTGAATATTACCCCACATTCTATATTATTAACCCTACACACGGGAAATTTTAATGGCAACACTGAATTTAAAATGTTAGGTGTTTATATAAAACTAGCAGTTGCCCGCGACTATGTCTGCGTAATAATGAAGATATAGAGTACTATGAAGTTTAATGATGTTTCATATTTCAGTCAACAGAAAATGCCTTCCACACCCCTGTTGCAAAATCTACTAACTGCCTCACAGTTAATTTTTAATGAATATGAAAATTATTAATTATTCACAATGAATTAGATATGAATTACAATGTGAGCTTAAAATAAAATGAAATATATCTTAAAAAACAATTGAAAAACTGACAGCACGTATGAACGCTAAAATTAGGCATAGACATCAAATTGTGTAAACCTAAAATAAAACTAAATATATCTTAAAAAACAATTGAAAAACTGACAGCACGTATGAACGCTAAAATTAGGCATAGACATCAAATTGTGTGAACTTAAAATAAAATGTAATATTTCTTTAAAAAACAATTGAAAATATTCTATAGCCTATGTTCATCAGGGATTTTTTACGATTCTAATGGTAAAAGAATTTTTCAAATCGGTCCAGTAGTTTCGGAGCCTATTCAATACATACAAACAATCAAATGTTTCCTCTTTATATAATAGTATAGAAAAAGAAATTTCAACAAAACAAAGATCGATATATGTCCAATCTCATCATTAGATTCTACCATGACTTCGGAAAGGCGTATAGCGAGAAGAATATCACAAGAAACTCGTCAATCATAGCCTGTACATAAAATAATAATAATAATATTATAAAAAAGTTGAATTTTAACTCAGAAAAAAAATTAATAACATATATGTATACAAAATGCATGTATATGTCCCATAATATGTATATAAAATATACAAAAATATATATATATATATATAGCTACCTATACAACATTAAATTCAGTCAAAAAAACATCCTTCTAGTAAGCCAACAGTGAGCCAAGCTTTATCGATAAACCTTGAATTTTTATATCGACACACGCTCATCCCTAATCATAATTGAACTCGACAATCGTAACGACAAAAGAATGCAATTTGAGCGAAAATATTGTAATACAAAGATTTAGAAAAGGTCAACAGATAATGGCCACAAGTTTCCACACGACTATGACGATTATTCGGTGGCAATGTTTATTCATACACGTGTATTTTGTAACAAAGCACTTATATATTTTAAGCACCGTTCATAATTATTTACATATAAAAACCCCTTTGCACTGGCAACTTTTCTAAACAACTGAAGAACTTAACAAGGCCATAACAGAGTGTCATCCAAAATTATTAATTTCATTTACAATAATACAAAATATCGACAAAAGTTATTTTGATATTAAACAAAAAGAAGGAAAGGCCAATTTTCGAATGTTTATCTACATATATTGTGTATCTATTTATACCTCCCGCTATTTCTCTTCTGCATTGCTCCACATCTAAAAGTTGGTTGCCTGGAAGAGATCGCTTCTTAGCGATAAGGCCGCCATCTCTTTACTCACTTACTTGTGTTATTTTTTTCTGTTTTACTAAGCAATAAATAAATAAATAAATTTTCAAATGGATACAGTTTTTGTAGGTATATAAGCGATAGAAAGAGAAACGATATCTGCATCCCTTTTACGCATGCCTCAACTTCGACATAACAAGAATATAGTTATCCCTGTCTGTATCCATTTGAAGACTGTCGACTGTACATAGGTAAAAAGCAGATTTCTTTTGTCTTAAGAATCAATTTAATTAATATAAACCTAATTCATTGAAACTATTATATATAGCTCTTCAGAGCAAACGTGTGGTCGAATAGTTCTAGGAAAATCATTAAATACTCTCTACTCTTAAATCTTAACTCATTTTTAATAATAATAATAACTCTTTATTGCATTAAATTAAAATATATTTAAAGAAGAATGGGCGGCAAACAACCTTAGGGTAGTAAATCAAGAAGATTTAGAGTGCAAAAGAACAAAATAAAATATACAAATAATACTAAATATATATTTTTTAAATTAATTTCATTTCTAATGTATATTATAATTAATTAATACTAGGGATGTGCCAACTCGAAAAAGAACATAACTCGAGTTAAAATTGACATAACTCGAGTTAAGTAATTGAAACTAAGTAAATTGTTCGTTTTGTTTTTACAAATTTAATGACTCAGCTTCGTAAATTTATTTATTTAAAATTAGAACAGTGGGCTTATCACGAATTTTAGTCTGGCTTTCGAACCGAGTTCGCTTCAAGCGTATGGAAATTTTGTATTTGTATGGAAATTTGAGCAGCGCCACCGCGTGCGGATTTGGAACTACAATATTTTAGATACTTTTTGTTAATTTTCGAACGTCTCGATCTTTCGTTAGTCGTTAGTAAAAATTCATGATCCCGATTGCTAACTGATCCGTTTTACTTGTGACAGCTCGATTCGAAAGCCAAACTAAATTCGTGATAAGCCCACTGATTCATTATAAATATGTATGGGGACCATTATAATTCACTAAAGTAGGTAGAATTTAAATAAAAAAGGAATTTATTTATCATGTAATTTGAATTAATGTGACATTAATAAAGTAATTATTTATATTAATTAACAACAAAACTAGTTATGTTTAATTGTAGTAGTTGTCGAGAAAATCGAGTTAGAGAGAATCCAACTCGTGTATAGTACTAAATACATTGAGTTGACACATCACTGGTTAATACTTAATTAATATAATATGTAATCAACTATTTTGTAAAGCTCTATGTATTTTGAAAGTTTATTTTGAAAATCAGGTGAATTAAAATTTTATAATTTCTTATTGAATACTCGACATTGGCAGAATTGTCTTTAATGGACATTTGAAACTATAAATAAAATAAGAAAAAATACTTTATTTTAACATTTAAAATTAGGTATTGATGCAAATTATAAATATACTAGCTTTTACCTTTGGCTTTGCTCGCATTTAAGTCATTAAATAAGTATCAGAGATCATTTCGATAGAAATGAATCAATATGATTCCAAACAGCTAAAACTATAGTCAATTGGAAACTATAGTAAAAAATATTATTATTTTTTTAAATAAAATGTATCCTATGTTACTTCTAGTACCTCCAAAAATATGTGTACAAAGTTTCATGACGATCGGTTAAGTAGTTATTGCGTGAAGACGTAACAAACAAACTCACATTCACATTTATAATATTAGTAGGGATTTGTGTGAAATTTATTTTTTTATGAGTTTGTTGACAAAACGTTCTAAATTGCGAGTGTCGCTTACACTACGTGTTCGTGTTTTTTTAGTAATAGTTTTGAGAACGGCACACGTTCACTTTTGCGGGATGAAAGAAATGTGTTCTAACCTAACATAGTTTTTCTTATGTACATCTACATCGAGTTACACAACTGAGAGTTCACTCTGCTTCCGTGACCTCCTCTGTTACTTTGCACGCTAAATAACAGTGCATGTTTTTAAAATTATTTCTACATTATTCGTTACTGATAAAAAAGCTTGGACATAATCTATGGCAATTTATGTTTACCCTTAGGTATATAATATATAGGATGACATGAATATATAAATAGGATGACAATGCCCCTATACAGCAGCTATTCTTCTACATCATAGTAGATTTATTATATATTATTATGACATTAGTATGTAAGTGGACAATGCCAGTATACAGCAGCTAAATCAAATTGATAATTATTGAATTAATGAATTTATTTCATTTATATTTGTATATGTATTGACGAGTAAAAGCGCTCTATTGGAGCCCATTTGCTAAAAGTAAATAAATAATAAAAAATAATAATAATATACGAAAATTCGTGCTAACAAAGTACATATAGTTTTAGTTATTTATTTTTATAAATATTATTATTGACATTGATTTATGATTTGTCAATGCATAGACTAATTGTATATAGTTAGGGACGCCTTAAAAGACATATCATACTGGACGATTGATAATTATCAAATTTTAAATAGTTCTAGCTTCTATTTCAATTCAATTTCACACATTTATTTATTACTAGCTTTTACCCGCGGCTTCGCTCGTATTTAAGTCCTAAAATAAGGATCAGAGATCATTTCGATAGAAATAAACCAATATGATTCCAAACAGCTGAAACTATAGTCAGTATAGTAAAAAATTATTATTTTTTTTAATAAAAAGAATCCTATGTTACTTCTAGTACCTCCAAAACTATGTGTACAAAGTTTCATGATGATCGGTTAAGTAGTTGTTGCGTGAAAACGTAACAAACAAACTCACATTCACATTTTTAATATTAGTAGGGATTTACAAAAATGAGCGCACCGTAATTTGTCGTGTAGTTTCGAATGCGCTTGAGCATTTCGCGTAACGAGTTTATCTATAATTATGTCTGTTTGCCTGTTTGTGTGTCTGGATGCACACTTTAGGTTACTGGATTAGTACATTGTACATTTGTGACCGGGACTAATGTATTTTAGCTGATTTTCTTAAGGCTAAGAGTAATTTTGAGGTTAACAGAAGATTTAGTTTAATGTACAAACGATTTCAAACGATGACCCCGTTACAAATTTGCATAGATGATTCTTATGCCCGCTTAATATAAAGGTCAAATTTAATAAATAGAAACAATAATGTAGATTAGAATCGCCGTGGGAATCATTTTGATGTCCTTTCCTAAGCAACCTTCAAATGCTTAAAGATGGATCACGAATGCAATTGGCACAGTAATCGATTATCCAATCAATTTGGATTGTACATCGTGAGTGTTATTTATTAATGTATGCGTCCTAGTTCCGTGTTTGGTTGGCTTATATCTTTTTAATGATAGATAAATCGTGAAGCAGTCAATGAATTATGTAATTAATTATTTATATTAATTTATATAATAAAAAATGACAATTAGAATGGATGTTTTAATGTAATTTAATCATCTGTTCTGCCTACGACTGTTCATAATCTTATTAATTAATTAATTAAGGTTGGATATAATCAATGTCATTTTATGTTTACCCTTAGGTATATAATAGGATGACAATGCCCCTATACAGCAGCTATTCTTCTACATCATAGTATATTATGACATTAGTATCTAAGTGGACAATGCTAGTATACATCAGCTAAATCAAATTGATAAAAGCACTCTATTGGAGCCCGTTTACTAAACGTAAATAAATAAATTTTAAAAAAAATGTATATATCAGCTGTGAGCTTATATTTAATAGATCTGACTGCTTCTAAATATTCTAACAAAATATAATTACTAATGTTACCTAGTTTATCCTGAGATTATATGTTTAAAAACTTGTCTTTAAATTGCGTCAAGTAACTCAGCATTGACACTAGTAGTGCTAAGATTTGAGTACAGAAATCTCATGACAGACATCGTATACGTTGTCGCTCTTATAATTTCAAGTTTATTCACCTCAGTAAAACTATTCATATCTCACATAATAATGATCGAAATTATTAGCTCATCACTTTCATCTGTGCACGTCCGACCTCTATGACGGTCGAATCGCGTGTGTGGTGGCATGCTACCGTACGCGTTCACTGTGACGTCACGCAAGCTTTCACCTACCCGCAAAAGTTAAGTCATATTACGATTCACTTTTATTTAATTGGTTTGTGACCTTTTTATATATGAATCTAACATAATATGTTGCTACATGTCTTTTACGACCAACTTTATATTCAATCATCAAGTTTTCTGAAAATCTGAAGTATAGGCCATTTAAAATATCTATATATAGTACGTCAATCTGTCCAATTAGACTTTTTTTTGTCTTTTATTCGTCACCGCGTTTCTAACACTGACTGTACCTTAATTTTTACTATTATATCATTGTTTTTTGACTAATGCATAAATGTAACGTGGGATTGGCAATCTTCTTTGTATTTTTGTGTGCAATTTAAGTTTTTCTGTGAACTTATTAATTTTCAAACACTTCCATCTACAATTACGTAACTGTTTTAATGTATTGTTTTGTGAAGCACAAATAGGGCCGGCATAGTGGAGGCTGCTGAGACTAATTTCGTATGTCACTCATACCGTACTCATTTTCAGTAAACAAATAATAAATAGTTTTTCACGAGCTTTATTATTTATATTACAAAAGCTCCCTGTATGTGGTTACTCATATAAACACGTCATTATAAAATGAAATATGTTGATAGGAAAATATATCTTATTTCCAAACAATTATGTCATATTATTGTATTCAAATAAAATGTCGAAACAAGAGATGCGATCTTTAACTTAACCTCCAGCATCTTTGACCTTTTATAAAATACTAGCTTTTACCCGCGGCTTCGCTCGCATAAAATAATAAAGTGGCGTCTAACCGCAAAAATGACACCTAACCTCAAAAATTCAAATAGTTTTATACTGCATATATAAAAATGACAGACGGAAATAAAAATAAATATAGAAAAATTCCAAACAGCTGAAACTATAGTAAAAAATTTATTATTTTTTTTAATAAAAAGTATCCTATGTTACTTGTAGTACCTCCAAAAATATGTGTGCAAAGTTTCATGATGATCGGTTAAGTAGTTGTTGCGTGAAAACGTAACAAACAAACTCACATTCACTTTTATAATATTAGTAGGGATTGCTAGTGTTGTATTCGATATGCCGGCCTCTTGGGACATTTATTGGATACTAGCTTCTGCCAGCGGCTTCGCTCGCGTTACGAATCATAGTAGCTCCAATCTTTAATTTCAGTTCAATCAATCGAAAATCTAAGAGGATTTATACAAACTTTCATCCCCTATTTTATCCCCTTGGGGGTGGAATTGATCAAAATCCTTTCTTAGCGGATGCCTACGTCATAACATCTACCTGCATGCCAAATTTCAGCCCGATCCGTCCAGTGGTTTGGGCTCTGCGTTGATAGATCACTAAGTCAGTCAGTCAGTCAGTCACCTTTGAGTTTATATATATAGATTTAAATATTTATAATGTCTTTACACAATGGAGATATAACGTATAAGTTTTACTGATATTTATTTGAATTTCGCGTTTCAGAATCCACTTGAATTCTATTAAAAATTTACCTAGTTAAAGTTAAATATATATGTTAAAAGAAGGCTCTAGAAATAATGCTAGTAACCTATATTATTAGTCCATCAAACGACAATAAAAAATCCATAAATATTGAAAGTTATTTAATGAAATTAAACTGAAAATCGTTCCTTAGCATAGGCACTAAAGGTGCGCTCATCATTAGACTCTACAATGGTTTCAGAAAGGCGTATGACGAGAAGACCACAAGAAACTCATCAATCATAGTCGCTATAAAAAAAACTGAATTGCAATCTTTAAACAAAAAAAATGTACACCATTGTGTCCCATCTGATTTGTCACATAAGACTACCATTGCTACTTTGTTTTGAAATGTCCTCTCTTTTATATTTAACTCTATGGTCACTTTAAATTTAATTCTCTAACCTCAACCACTAATCTTATAAAATTCGTAAATGCATAAAAAAAAACTTACGTAAATATTTTTTATATAGTTTTATTTATTAATATTGACATGTGACCCTTTCAATAAGCCTGTTTCTGAATCGATATGGTCATGAATACAGTATTGATTTGACCTATGTTGTAATTATTAAAGAAAACACCATTTTATTGTTTAAGAATGTTTAATAAAAGCATAAATTATATTTATGTGATGCGAAATGTATATTTTTTTATATAAAAATTTACATAATATCATAAATACATGTAGTTATTACTGTTATGGCGGTTGTCTACAAATTAAGAAGATTTTAGGATTTTCACATTTGATCTCTAGTCTTCTTTTGTTTTTCTTCCGCGTTTTTCTTTTGCATTGTGATAATTTTAATTAAATCCATTTTAATCCGCAGTATTGTTTTACATAAGTTTCTCTAAACTGTAATAATTAATTCGCTATGATACTGTGTGTAATGTGGTTTAAATAAAACGTTATTTATTATTGTTGTTCAGAGGTGCCTCTGTTCGTACTTTTTGCGATAGGATGACACGTTTCGTTACATGTATAATATTATTTTATACAATGTAACGCGTTCCGTTACATTGTAAAAGAAAACTATTGAATTCTGTTTATATTTGAAGTGAAGTCGGGTCCTTATAATATTCCAATAATTTTTTTTAATAATATTGTGCCAAGAGTGATTAAATGTAATGAAAGCCTAAACATATTTGATTTTAAAATCCTTTTTTTAATTGACGAATACCTCAATGATTAGAAACAGTAAATAAAATTTAGCTTATTAATTGAATTGTTTATTATTATTACTGTATTATATTAAACTAGCTATTGCCCGCAACTACGTCTGCGTAATAATGAATGAAATAAATCTAATAAGATTTATACAAACTTTCATCCCCTATTTTATCCCCTTGGGGGTAGAATTGATCAAAATCCTTTCTTAGCGGATGCCTACGTCATAACATCTACCAGCATGCCAAATTTCAGCCCGATCCGTCCAGTGGTTTGGGCTGTGCGTTGATAGATCACTATGTCAGTCAGTCACCTTTGAGTTTTATATATATAGATTATATTATATTGCTGTGCCCTGACCGGGTGTCACATTAGCACTAAACTGTACTGACATCTTAATTATAATTGTGACATGCAATAAAGATATTTGAATTTGAGTTACTTCATCCAGTTTAATAATGTGAAGGTCATAGTAATATCCACTATGCCGGCCTTATATTAGTGTTACAGTTTCATAAAAAGTTCATTACACAATAACAAGATGTACATCATTAGCGGCGATTTATGTAACTAGAATTAGAACAATGAGGTCGTGCGACTGTTTTACCTTAAAACTGTAACTATGATTGTTATTAAAATAACACGAACATAATATTAACCTTTGGCCCAGTGTTTCCCAAAGTGGGCGCTGGAGGCCTAGAGGGGGGCGGTAAGGCTTTAATTAACACTAGATTTACCACAGTAGTCAAAATGACTGGTCTTGCAAGATCAAATTAAAATTCCTACAGCATCTAACATTTTCTTTAATTCTTCTAATCTTCTTCAATCTATAACAGAAGAATTAGTTTTATGAACTTTATATTATTTTATATATATTTGTAACAAATATATAGTTTTTTTGGCTTTGGTAGAAATAGGTATATTTAAGCTGGTAAATCTAGTGTTAAACTCCAGGCGAGACTGTTATTGAGGTTTTAAGGTAAAAAAGGGGGAGCGCTACAAAATAACTGATTTTCAAAGTGGGCGTTAGACGAAATAAATTTGGGAACCTCTGCTTTAGCTACTGAGGTGGATTTAATTTATATATGTATATATTAGAGATGTTCCGACTATCCGGCCACTATCGTAGTCGGCGACTAATCGGCAAAAAGCGCCGACTATCCGGCTTCTTACTTTGTGCCTATTTCTCAATAAAATGTATGTGTTACTTCCTTGTAAAGAAAACATATTTATGACATTTATCCAACAAAATTAGTATCTTAATTAAAAAACAAATCAACATAACATTTAATGACATATATTGCAATTCTGCGTGATGATATTTGAAACTATCGTCAAACTAATTAACTGTAAAACTCAAAAAACTGTTTTTGTTATTTATATTTGTCCTACTATGTCAGTAGTGACTGAAATTGCAGCGAATCAGCTGTAAATGAAGCGTTACGGGAATCCCCTAAACCGTAGTCGGCTTGGCCGATTAGTCGGCCGACTAGTCGGCCAAAGTCATAAATCTCAACCAGAGGGCGCTCACAATCAAATGTCAAATTTCTTCACATAGTTTATTTTTATCATCATATTACATTGTATTGTATAATAATAAATAAATAATTATATTAAATATGACATATCACGCCAACATTGTACAACATCAAACTTTTACTATGATAAATTATTTTCTATATAAATATATGATATATGATATAATCTTAACGTAACGACCCTCAATATAACGATTTCCTCGAATTTTTCCAAATCCCCTAGAACTGCCCGTAAGAGCTAATGCAAAATATACCTTTACATTACGAATACATTTGTTAAAAACCTTTTTATAACGAATTTTCATCTTTGCAAAATATAAAAAAAAAGTATTATTTACCTCTATTTAACGAAGTCGTTCGCTATAACAGAGAAAGCAGATTAGTACCTACGTAAAGCGCCCAGGCATGATCCCCCCCCCCCCCCCATTGCCTTCCCACTCCCCTCTCGCTAAGCCACTGCTACTACTCTATATAATAAAGTTTTTTTTATTTATTTTTATTAGAACTGATGAAGAAGAAATAAATTTGAATTTTGTACATTATATAAATTTCAAACTGCTGGTCTACTGCTTTACAAATTATGCCTCGGTCTTATTAATCAGGCATAGCGGGAGTGACTTCTAATTATATATTACCAAACGTCTGTCCTTTTTACTTGGTGCGTGTATTTTAAAACTGGATTAGCAACGTTAGCATTACGTTCCATTTGACATAATCCATTGCATTAGGTTACTTGCTCGCTTGCAGTGTTAGGTTACAATGTTGCACATTTCTCACGGTACAATGGTAAGTAGGACCCACTCTTTAAGGTGATATAGTGCCCTAGATTTCAAGAAAACAACAACTATGAATTTTTACTTTTACCAAATTAGATTAGTCTTCTGAAAAATGAATAAAACTAATCAACACTGAAATAAATATGGATAGAGATAACATAAGATATGAAGCGTATTTAACATTAGAGATACTAGTACATCCACCAAGCTAAAGACAGGCAATGGGTCTAATGACCGCAGAACATTTAAAAGGTAATTATATAACTGTATAATTCTCGCCTAAATAAAGGTCCATCCTAAATACTAAACATTTATGTGAACTGTACCGTTAAGCAATTTACAAAGATCAAGGACGCTGCGGACCGTACACTCCGCTCGAGTACGGTCCGCAAAAAAGCGCACAAACACCAAGGACAAGTGAATGTGACATTTCGTGTTTACACGTAATGGCCAATTAATGGCATCTAGCTGTTAGTTATTTTAATGCCAATTCTGATGTAATGTGTGAAAATTTAGTTCCTTCAAAGGACTTAAATGTTTTTATATTAGCCAGAAAAAATCCCACTGAAGCTTGTAATCATCTAACCATTACTTCAGTTTAGATTCTACGCTTATTTCGAAGAAAAGTCTATACTCGAGCGCGATTTTAGAATAAACGCTTCACTAAAATCCCGTTTCATGTTAAGATCAAAGCTGGAACGTCGTTTTTAAAAACGGACCTAAAATTTCTAAATAAACTGGTTAATTAAAAAATAAATGGAAACAAAATTCTCCAAAGGAAAAACATTCCAATTTTAAATTTAAACGTTTTTTTTTTTCTAGATTAAAAGCAAAGCACAAACTTATACAGCTCACTTCTATGTTGTTATTAGATTTATGCAAAACTAGCTTTTACCCGCGGCTTCGCTCGCATTTAAGTCATTAAATAAGTATCAGAGATTATTTCAATAGAAATGACTCAATATGATTCCAAACAATTGAAACTATAGTAAGTTGGAAACTATAGTAAAAAATATATATATATATTTTTTAAAATAAAAATTAACCTATGTTACTTCTAGTAGGGTAGATTGGGGGAATGCCGGTCAGCGGGTAATGCCGGTCACTTCAAGATATCCATCTTCCCGAAACATCTCATTTAAAATATCAGTGCTGCCATGTAGTATACTTGCAAGTAAGCTTATATACACGGTGCCGTCATGCTGGCGCACCTGTAGTGAGCGTGCCAGCCATTACTGTGTATAGACGTGTTTTCTTGTTATAATTCGGAATTTTTAACTGAGGGTAGTCATTTAATATATTATACGAATAAAAACCACCAACTATTGTATACATATTGATTTATATAATATCTCGGTTTTGACTTTAAAAGCGTATTTTATTATTTGTATCGGCGACTGAAACCAACTTTAGTAGTTTTGGGGTAATGCCGGTCATTCGAAGCGGGTAATGGCGGTCAGTGATCGGTATTACCCTATATGAAAATATAATGAAAAAAATATAAGAAAATTCTAATATAATCTTTATAGCTTATAATGATGCAGAAATAGTATCTCATAATTGCCTTCTATGCGCTGATGCCGAGGAAGAGACCTAGAACAAAGGAGTCGTGGAGTAAAGAGGCATTAGAAAAAGCAATAGAAGCAGTATGTGATGAACTTTCTATACGAAAAGCTTCCAAAATCTACAATCTACCTTTCAATATCTTATAAGAGCGGATCAAGAAGAATCTTCCTGCTACTGTACCTCGTCTAGGAAGACATTTCACTTTCTCGAGAAAAATCTATGGCTGAGAATATAAAAATTTTAGCTAATCTATTTTATGGTTTGACTCCATGCAAAGTATGCCAAGAAGTTAGCCTGTTCTTTAAAAATTTGGAAGATATTATGGAAAAATATCAGTTTCCTGCTTCAAAAATATACAACATGTATGTTGCATATTGTTGTAATTTCTTATAATACGAATTTTAATCACTTAAATTACTTTTGTAAACTTTGAACTGTCTATTTACTTTTAAATACATTAGTACTCATTATTTTATTGTTTTATTTTAATTTAGAAGCAAACCCTATAGTAAACCTTATAATTTTTTACTGA
>JAPWLS010000955.1:0-29331 GCA_028551675.1 Tineola bisselliella | reverse complement strand
CCGACGTGCTGTCTGACAGGCCCCGGCAGGCACTTGACTCGCTACTTTACCCCTTTCCCCACCAAATTCCGATCCCTGCTTTTCAGTAGCTGCAGGAACAGTGCCCACTTTGACATCGAAACAGGAAGGCATGACGTCGCGCCCGTATTTGGTGAGTAATTACGATTTGAAATTCCGACGAGGCCTCTCAGGCCTCACGTCGGTACTTACGTAAGTTTTTTGTTTTATTACTTTGTTACAGTAAACTGTTATTTTTACAGATAATGTAAACTATAGATAGACCAGGACCTTCAGGTAGTAAAAGAAATAGTTCTACGACAGATTTACATCATTCAAGGAAACCTTGGATAGGTATTAATGAATTTAATCCAAATTATACGCGGGTGATTGAGAGCTGGATCGCAGATGAAGATTCCAGCGGATCTGAGGTTGACGACGTTGGCGAAGATTTTTGTCAATCTAAACTAAAAAGAAAATTGACATATAGGTGCTATTCGTGCAAAAAGCACATTTGTTCACAATGCGCCAAACAAGCGTGCCCTCACTGTGCTTAGAATTTAAGGGGTAGTTCGATTGTGGACATTTTTTTTTTCAGAAGTTTTATATTCCTACTATAATTTTTTTCTTAAAGTTATATTAGTCTTAAGTAGGAAATACTATTTTTTGTTATTCTAAGGGGATTATTTTTTGTGTTTTGATTTTTTATGTTGTAATAAAGTATACTTATAAAGTGCATTTTTTAAAAAACAATTTATTTCAATCACACGTGAGATAAGACTTATAAAGTGCATTTTATTTATTTCAATCACTGAGATGACTTTTCCGTGTGGAGAATAATAATTGATTCAGATTTTAATTCATATTATGCTTTAATCACGTGCTGTCAGTGTCAGGACAAGGACAAAGACAAGGACTAAAACAACACAAACACATTATAACATCTTTAAGTAATTAATTATTTGTTAATTAAGAACATAAAGATACTTTTTACAAAAATGTTTTTCTGATCACCACTTAAAGGAGATACGCTCATGATAAGAATGACTTTGGGAAAATCATTCAACTAGATGCAGCATCTTGCTCTAACAGCATACGAGCGAGGGAGACACCCATGTCAGGGTAATTTTGTTTCAATGTTGACGCAAACAGGAAAATTGTTTTATAATTAGTTTGACCACAAATCTTATTCATATTTTATCAGCTCTCCAGTCTCCAGTCTTTCAAGCGTGTTTCTCTTGATGCAAACTATGCCTCTGCTCTGTCTTTAGCTGCGTGATAGCATTATGACATTACAGATATATCGGAATGCAATGATACGCAATAGCTGCAAGTTGCTGCGTCGAGATGTCGGAAATCTACATTTACGTAATTCGTATTAGCTTACCAGATGTAACTAGATTTTTATATATGTGGCTTGCTCTGGATTCATAATATATTAGAAACCAAATCAGTAACAGTAACAAACTAATAACATGTCAGTTTTATGCACTTTTCCCAAAATACAATCAGCGCCATCTATGAACGAGTGGCGGAATCACTGAATTACCTATAATTAAACTTTTGCATAGATATATTTGATAGAATACTTAGTGTTCGTGGAACAAAAGTGTGAGCAAGTGATAAATTAAATAATCCAGTGAGGGCAATGATGCAAATCGTGGTCAATGGGAGCAATTATCAGTAATTGACCTCAGAAAGTGTCGCATCCGTTCATTCAGCATTTGACATTTGACATTTGACATTATCATTACTCACTCACTCTTAACTGCTGTTACAGACGTACTCGCACATGTTATATACACGTACATTAATTGCTTAAAATGCATAATTTGATGCTATTAAAATTATTATTATTGTATAACAATATATTAAGCATTGGTTGTGGCGGAGTTTTCTATCTTTTATATATATATTTATGTATATTATCTGCTTCGCATTATCATTATTACTTTATACCTCTTACATTGAACTCAACAACATTGTAACACATAGAATACTCCCACCACAAAGTACATAGAAGCATGAAGCGTTAATGAAGTAGACAGTGCAATCAGACGTACTCTCCTATATTGGTGGTTACACTTTCACTATCACTTCTGTACATTCTGTTTGATGTATTCACATAGCGCATGCTTTACATTTCTACTCAAGTACGTAGAACCTTTAACGAAACCTTAATTACAATATATCAATGTATTATTGGTTTCATATTACAGAATAGTAAGCATTTCTGTAACACCAGTAAGTTACTTTTGATAGTCAATCTTAAGAATTAATACATTATACAGTAACCCCCCTATTACGCGGTACTCTTATAACGCGTTTTCATATAACACAGCTTTTCACATCTTATCTTTCTGTGCTGTGTAATTTATAAAGATTTGTTCAATTCATAATCAATTACGCGTTTGTTTGCACATATATCGTTAATAACATAGTTTTTCATTAATATTCGATTTAAATCCCCTTTAAAAAGATAAGTTAAATGTGAATAATTTGTACAAAACGCGTTATACGAGGTATTACGAGTATTTTCATATAACGCGGAACCAAACTACCGTGTTATAGGGGGGTTTACTGTAATAAGTTTTAGAAATAGTTTTTGGTTTAGCTCGCATCGGCCCTTGCATTGTATAACATGTTGTAGTGGAAAGCCCATTGGGAGCCCCTCGCGGACTCGCTTTCACTTGCAGCTGACTGCTTCGTAGGTCACATGTAGGTATATTGAGTTATGTTCGTTATAAGCCCAGTATGAAGAGCTAACATAGCGTTTTACTCACCCCTCTCGGTCTATGAAGACATCATATTAACAGCAGAAGATTGTGGTCAAAGAAGGAACATTGTAGGCTCTCAATTTAGCAAAAATAAATTATAATATAATTGGATTACAAAATGGAATAAAAGTACACAAATGTAATGATTCGTATCTCAAAGTTACATTGTTACGATGGTTACATCAGAAGGTGGTGGTGGATGTGGGTCACCACGGTCTCTTATGTAAGATAGCTTTTTTAAATGAACGCTTTCAAATATTTAGTACTTGCGATTTCGATAACGTAAGCGATCGAAATACACGCGCAGAGAGCAAAAGCCAACAAAACTGGTTGTTCTGTGTTGTTCGTTATATTCGTATGATGTGAAGATTTCTGGAAATATTATTCACATAATACAAATGGTAGTGCCTACATTTAATTGTGTAATCTTTTTGTATTAAAAACAAAACGCTTTCTAAAACTAACATAACACGCGCGTCCCAAACACAATTGTATTTTTGTTTTAAAGTATATCTACATTAAAAACTTTTGCCTTTTTCATGTTCAATAACCGTCGGTTTATTTACATTATCATATATGTATGTGCAGTATACAGGGTGTATCAACTAATACGGGCAAAGACAATTCTATCTCAATACATCACATGCAACAGTCACCTCCATGATGCCGGCTTCAGAAGCAAATATACGTTGTTCAAGGAGTTACATAAAAATACGTTTAACCTGAAAGCGTTGGAACACGCTGTATATGGCGGGAGGGTTGCGTCGACTTATATGCCTACTTTACATATCAAAAACCATATTAAAATGTACCTCCTCCTCAATGAATATACCCATATTGCTTGCTTTCATATTAGATATTATTTTTATTATTAAAAACATCAAAGTACATGTGTTACTTCATATTCCAGAGTCGATGAGTGTGAAAGTGTGGTACTCTCGAAAGTGGAACTCGTATGGAAATTTCACTCATACGTGAGTATTTTCCATACAAAGGGTACGTGAGAAGCATGGTGGTGGAGTCGCCAGTAGGTCAGAGGCGTGTGGGGCCTTCCGCACCAAGGCCAGCAGTCGCCGTTGCCACAGCCTCGTTTGCGCAACCATGCACCCAGGCATCATCACTACTGTTTTTAACTTCTTCAAATTCAACATTGTCATAAGCAGGAGTCACTTCATCGAATAGATGTTTCATATACTTATGTGTGTGTCTTGTTTTCCAAGAGTTGTGACAAACGTGTTTTGCTACTTTTGAAGAAATTGTTTTTATTCCGCATATCACATATATACCTACATAAGCGACGTATGCATCTATATATTGAGAGCAGCATGGATGGTGTTGATAGATTAAAGTGGTTTATTTTTGTATTTTTCTAATTAAAGTGTAAATTCAATAACAATCTGCAATCTGCTAATTAATACGAGGTGCAGAAATATCCATTCTTTCAATAGAAGACTAGTGTTGTCTCCCTCTGACATCAGCGTTTATAATGGCGTCTCTTTCGCACATTAGAAACCGTGAGATTATTTTTTGTGTGTGTTACCTTCTTATAATTATTATGACAGATTGATGTTTAAGTAATAGTACGTGTGGGTTGATTATATACAATGTCTCGTACAAAAGTATCTCTTTTATTGTAATATGAGATTGTACTTTGTGTTTTGTATTTAAAAAAATATACTTATTATTTCCATCCCAAAGAAAAGCCCGGGTGAGAGATGAGGAGGTCCGTAATAGAGAAAAGCAGCGTGTTATTGTTTTGCCAGTCACAGTGTCGAGTGTTGAGTGTAACAAGTACTGAATGCTTTTGGGCGTGATTCGTCGGCATAGTGGGAGCTACGATGACATTCCGTGACGTGCGAGCAGGACGGCAATAGAGCTATGCGCGGGTCGTAAGTGGCACGAGGTTGCCGCTCACTCGCAAACAGAATATCATCGTAATGGATACCAACATTTGCTTGGCTATTAAAAACTATATCGTGGCCATTTGTACAAATAAACGCCGGTACGTCGATATGTCCCTAATTTGAAATTATTCATTCTGAAAGTGAATTTCTCTCAAAAAATAACGTAACATAATGGTACCCCGTTTTAATATTTCACCTTTTAAATGATAACTGAAAAACAAAATACAGCCAACTGCGAGTCTTCCTTTATAATAATAAAATAAAATAATTTCGAAATTTAAAATTATAATGCGATAACTGTCAGAATAGTTTTTATTTTGTCTCCTTTAAGAAAAAGATAAGCTAATTTAGTTGAAATGACAGTTTTGTTAGTTTAAAGTTTTATAATTATTTTGATACTTTTATTTAAGAGGTAATTTTAATATTTCCAAATGATAACTGCGAACTGCGAGTCCTCCTTTATAATAATAAAACCAAAGTGACATTCTGTTCATACGTCATTCAAATTACATTATTTGACATTTTTTTTCATGTTTTGTATAAATGCTTAATTCCTTAGCTTTTCCTGTATGAGTGAGAAGGCTGATCGGTTCTATTCGTGTGTTAGAAAGGGAGAGAATGCTCGTTCGGTGCGGATAGACACCTTGAATATGGCACAATACAATGATGTTTCATTGCTTAATTAGTGAATGATAATGATTGGTAATAGATTTAACAGAACGCTGCTTCCGGGAATATGGGGTAGGCAGGCGGATGGTCGCGTGTCGTTTGTTTATTGTTTAAAACGCACACAAACGCACGAGTCATATTCGTAATAATGCATGCGAGCACACACAATGTCACAATGTAGGCATTTGTGGTTGTATTTTGGCAGTCGTTAATATAATACGTTCCTTTTGTTTACAACTTTGTATGTTGTACAACACAATACAATACAATACAAGACCTAACATGGAACCTTATTTAATGCATGGTAGTCTTCGAATGTTTCCAACAATATTGTGAAACTGTTTTGGTTTGTGCGAGCGAATAAGAAATGCATCGAAATAGATGCACATAACATACAGGCATGTCATAAATGCTAACACTTGCAAATTCATATATTATTGCGTTTCAGAAAGCTTAATAATAATGATGGTGTTATGGTGATATAGCAACGAACATGCGTTAGTGAATGGATCGACGGCCAGATTTTAGGCTTTTGTCATTTGTTCTGTCGCAGTCATTTTCTCCTCTATATATAAATTGTATGAAGTAATGGTTTGTTGATATGTTGTTGTTAACATCGTGTACGTAATACGCACGAGCCGTGAGAGAGCATTACAGTGCGTGCGCTAATTGTTACATGAACTGAATAATAATAATAATAACCATGGTCGACGCATTTACTCTCCTTACACTAATTTACATGACATTTGGAGCCGTCCAGTGCAGCGCTCTACGCAGCGAGCGACGAACTTAGCACCCGCGCACTGAGGTCGGCCCGCGCACGATTCTCAACAATGCATACATGCACAATGAACTAACAACTCACCGTTAAATGAACCGGAATAATAAATAAATATATTCTCATCTACGGTTTAGTGTTTGTTACAACTCTTCTACTCTCACATAGATGGCGCTGCTCGCAATGCAACACGCATAACAAAACACATATTCGAACGGACATATTGCAAAACAAATATCACAAAAATAACCCAAAATATTAACATGTTTTTGTCAACACGCGCGTGTGACCGTCGGCCGTGGACTCAAATTATTGCGTGTTGTAATATTGAGGTGTTATACTAACAAAGGGAAATATTGTTGTCTTTTAAGTACTTATGTGAAGGTATTACAGAGCCTTGGATCCAACCAAGCATCACAATCGCGTAGAAAATTACTAATATTTTGATGAATATATAATTCAGCCAATGTGAGCAATTAAAAGACGGGATTTGACAAAAGGAGCAATCTGTTTAATAGCAATTGCAGCCGTGAATGCGTCGTAAAGCACCAATCTGATATATCTGAATATAATGTTCTGTCCCACTCGACCGCGTAAATGTAACGAACACACGAACCGTCTGAGGGCGCATTCTCACGTGACTCAAACTCTGCTTACCCTTAATGCAATTCATTCTCTAACACAAATTTCTAAATTAACATCATTCCGTTAAGTTTACAATTTGTTGCACGCATGCTCTCTTTCATATTGTACATAGTTAGAGAGGGACGGAGCGATCATAACTCAGCAATGCTCTATTACAGATGCAGACGTACCCGCTATGCCGGCCCGAATGCAGGACACGTCTGTTCGCATTACAATAGCAGGCTAAATGTTATAGGTACGTGAAGTAGGAATTACTTCTGGAAATTAAATTAGCATTACTTTGTTTTTGTTGAGCTATGCTCTGTCTCTTTCGCTCATACAGGTATTTTGCGGGAGGGAGTTATGGTGTTTGTCATGTTGTGAGTTGTGACCGAAATTCAGACGCATTATTCATGTTAATATTATTATTATTATTACTAAACACAACGGCATATGTACCTACCTGTTAATATGACTCAATGTATATATGTAAGAAAACTTAAAGAAAATGTATAAAACTACTTGCAAAGCGTCTTTTACGACTTCCGCAGCCTTCCGTGGCTCACAAGTACACGTTCAATTGTTATTATTATGATTACAGAAATGAAAACGTGTTGTTAATCACGTAATTAATAGTTTGCCTGAAGTTGGAGACATTTGCTGCATTCCAGCGAGATGACGCGCATCTGTTCATCCTATAAGCAGCAGATTACTTGATAACAGCCATTGCCAAACAAGACCTCTGACGCAATCTGCCGCCAAAGTGCGGTGATGCGGATCAAAGGGCATCATCTCACCAACTTACGGGCGTAACTCAATTCACCTCCATAAGCGGGCCATGACCCACTTGCTGCCACCGTTCCACCGCATTCACCACCCGTGACTCACTCACTCACTCACTCAACGTGCAAGAATGTTATGATGAATAAATACATATATTTTCAGGTCTACTGTGACAAGGGAATTACTGTAACTGTAACTGTAACTCCTGACAATTTGGAGGAATTGTATTGTTTTTAAACACAATATATGTTTGTGAATATCTGGTTACCCGGAGGTCGCGGGTTCGATTCCTGCTTTGAAACAAGTATTGGTTTTAGTTCTGAGTATGATGATAGGTTTGTGTTGTCCTTGGTCTGTGTTGGACATTCTCTATAGCAAGCGCATGTGTTTATTGCTATGGAATATGTTGTTAACGATTACACCGTTATGTTAGCTGGCCACAAAAAACTGCCAGATGATTGTTCCGGCTGCGTGATTCAGTGCGACGCGTTGTGCTTCTGGTTCCAGTCCATTTGCCCGCCCTGACCTTACCGCAGCGCATGAGGTCATCCTTCACAAAACCACCGCAACAGCACAACAGCACACCTACAGGGATACTCCCAAATCACTTCAACTCCATCTTGTATTTAAATTATTTTAATTAATTCCTATATACGCGCCTAATAGGAGGAGTTTAGCACGTATTGTCAGTCGCATAAGGCCCAATGTTGTTTGAATAGTGAGTTGGTTGATTACGACATCGCAATACCATTTTATAATATTACAAATCAAGCGCAGAACTGGTTATGGCGGTTAATGGCCACAGCTTTTGGAGGGAAATGCCTTCTATTCGTTTGGACATTTGTTTGACGAACGCGACTTTTCACTTTTCACTTTTATTGTAATCACTTTCACTCGCTTGTTATATGTCTTGTGACGCAACTTGGCAGAGGAGACTGTCTCCGGCTGATGGATGCTGATGCTTGGACACGTGTCGAAGTGGAATGAGGTTACTGTTATGGTACCTACGCAAGGCAAGCACTTGTTCAAACACACGCAGATATATAAGTCACGAGGGACGTATTTGAAAGGCAGATAGTAATAAATGAAACAGTAGCAAAATGCAAATTGACATAATTTAAAATAATATCTTTAATTAATAATAATACGCAACGAAATCTTACAGACTAGCATTCTCTTACACAAAGCACTCGCGATACAATACATCTGCGAGAGACGCATGGGACAATCGGTGGTCACATCTCAGCACCGGTGTGTTGTGGGACATTACAGAACTTCTTTGGCGTTATTGCAAACCCAATGTACATATAACAGAGAGGACATCGCCATGTCACCTCTGATGCATGCAACTGAATGGTGGCCACAACTGCATGGACACATGAAAGAACAGAAGAACAAGAACAAGCCCATCGTAGTCCTCCGAATGCTCGCCATCATTTCACACATAACATTAACTAATTCTACGTCTAATCTATTAAAATAATAATTTAATAATTGCAGCGAGCACCTGCTTAGTGCTTATATGAACACAAATGCACCGCCGTCTCTGCATCACTCCAACTGCACATGATGTTACGCACAATGGGAGCAATGCACAGACACATTACTATTATTAAAATGGACGGACAAACATATTGAACACTTAATAATTAATTTATGGCAATTAATAATATCGTTTTATATAAATTTCATCTAACTAACTAAAATTATCCAGTACACTTTTCAACTTCAATAAAATATGAATTTAAAATTAAACATCTTATGTAAAAGATCCTTTACCAAACGCACAAAGCCTATGCGGTCTTACTGTTGGTTCCCGCGTTTATTTGAGCGCGAAAACTGCGCGCCATTTGTTGTTTTCTTTGTTGTTAGGCGCCATTTTGTAACAAAGCTCATTGCACGTTACATCACCCCTTTCCCTCCTATATAAACGGACGGCGACAAAACGTAACGAGCAATGTAACAAATACTTTCATATATAGACTTTAAGCGTTTAGCTAATGAGATTACAATATCGCACTTACTGCCTTATAATATAACTGACATAAATATATTTGAAAATGTCGATAACAGGCGACATAATTCTTAAAATATACGTAAATGGTAACATTCATATCTTTGTATTGTGTTTGCTTTGTAATTATGTACTTTGAAGACAATGCGCGCAATTTGAAAGTGTGTCACACGAAAGCGACCAAAACACACAAAAGGCGCGTTTAAACACATTGCGTAAAGCATGCTTTCAAATGCTAATCGAGCTTCTACCGGAGCGACCGAGCGCTTTGGCTGCGTACATTACGAAACCAAACCAACCAGACCCATAATGCAATAGATTATAATGACGTAATTTAATAATATTTAGTATACATCGCTCGCGGTCTATGAGAATAAACGCGCAATGAATGCAACGAGAAAGTGAAACTACGAGGTCGGACCCTACCTCCGAGTGAAGTACTCGATACTCGAGATGACAGATAAACAGTCTCGCGGCGCTACCTCATGATTACGTCAAGCAATCGAAATCGATGTCAAGAATGGAAGGACTCTCTAATTCTGTTTCTGTGTCATTCGTTTGTGATGAACGATTTGTTAAACAACTATATAATATGACTCTATTATAATCTACATTATATAGAACACACACGCACACACACGCACACACGCACACATTGAACAATAAACTCGATCGGAATTGCCGAACCCTGAACAAAGCTGCCTTTGGATTTCTTCTTGAAGAGGATATTCGGAGCTTCCCCCTTGCTGCATCTGATCGATCGTTGAAATCGTTTCGTTCAATTATTTACCTTACGTTAAAAAGAAGAGAGGTGAGTTTTCTCCGGCGGTGGTATAATATGATTCGCAGCGGCCCCCTGTTAACAATCCGTTTCGCTCTTCTCGGGCTGATGCGGGTAGTGGTGGATGCCGTTGCGGGAGATGTAGTGCTCCTCGCCCTTGTACACCTTGTTGAGGCGCCACGCCGCTATCAGCCCGATGATCTCCAGCACGGCCATCACGATGGACACCGCGGCGATGCACAACCCTATTATCTTGGAGTACACGGCCGCCACCTTGATGCAGCCGAACCTCTCGTTGGCCTCCTTGTCGGTGATCTCGCAAATCCGGTAGGGCCTGTATTCGCCCGCGGAGTACGTGTTGTACGTGTTGTAGGTGTTGTAGTACTGGTTGTTCGCGTCGTAGCTGTTCGTGTAGTAGTTGTTGTCGAGGTCGAAGTTGTTGATGTAGCTGGAGTTGCAGCAGGTGATGGGCAGGTCGTGCCTGAAGCGCTTGTAGTCGCGGGCGTCGTTGGCGCCGCAGCAGCGCAGCTTCCGCTCTATGATGCCGAACGCCTTCGCGGCTCTGATGTCGTTCTGTATGTTGTTGTACCCGTCGTAGACCGTGTCCTTGACGAACTTGTCCGTGTACTCGCTGTCCACGAATATGAACACCAAGGCGGAGGCGATCGTGTGTCCGATGATGATGATGATCAGGAAGATGACATGCACGGTGATGAGCCCGCTGCTGTCCTTGGTGGCGCCGAGCCAGCCGCACATGGCCACGAACAGCACCACGAAGCCGAGGATTATGAAGAACCACGGCGAGATCTGCAGCCAATAGACGCGGTAGTCGAGCAGGTAGTGGTTGCTGTTGCGCAGGTTCGTGAACTCCGTCACCTGCACGAAGAACCATATGGCCGTGGCGGCCAACCCGAGGCCGATCAGCGCATACAACACATTCACTACGTATATCACATTCTTCAATGAACTTTCGCTCGCCATCGCGGAGGCGTCTGCGTCTGCGTCCACACCGCTCGAGTGACTGCGCACGAGTGACTGCGATCGCAACATCTACACTTCACAATGTTGATGCTAATCAGGTGGCCTATTCGTGTTCTTTGTTACAACGATTTACGATTTCGTTTTACACATTATCATTACGACAATTACGTGAGCCTCGTTCAATGTATTATATAATCTCCAGTTTTAGTAAATTAATTGAGGTTTTGTGCACCATGTGGGCGACTGAAGGCAGATTGTTGGTAGCATTCGTATATGCACATGTAATCCCAATACGAATCAATGTGGATTGCAATCAATCGTCACAATGTGTCATCGGTGATTATAATATTTGGATGAGTTACTTAATGAACATTTAGTGACGACCTCGTTATTGCAAAAGTGATTTCCATTAGAGAAATTAGTGCTAATTGATTGAAACTAATGTTGTATGACTAAACGTGAAGGCCTCAGCTTTGATGCCAAATACAACAGAATCGTTCCTTCAATCGATCCGAGGGAAAATGAAGACACACTTGTTACAATGCTATACGTGTACATAATATGATGCACGTATTCGTATGTGCTCATTTAAGTTATCGATACAGTTTCGTTGTTAATCCAATCGCGAACGCCTGAAGCGAGAATAAGGCGGCCACTGATAGTTGGCAATTTGTGATGATGATCACGGATATTTTAGGAATTATTGTTTGTTAATGAAAAAGGTTGTTGGTATTAGTATTATGGCACTCAAATTATAGCAGATTTGCTCATATTTGTGCACTATGACGCGCACTCGAGCGCCATCTGTAGTATAAATCACCAACCATGCATTTGTTTGTGTAAAATGCGCGGCAAAGTGTCAACCCAAGCGAACACGAATGTTTATGCAAATTATATAACGAACTTTTTCTAAAACTAGTTTTCTAAAACCACCAACGGCAACGACATCAACGGACTCGAACGAAATTATTTAAATATGATTCATAAAAAACCGCTCGTAAAATAGTGAAAAACAAGCTCTTAGTCATTTGAAAGGACAACATGGTGACCTCCGCTGGCGACGGATGCTCGACCTCAAGTCCGACGTTCATGAAAGTTATTGTGCGGGGATATTAGAGGAACTTGCAACAAATTGATGTCCCAGAAGTGCACGCAAGTGAGGAACCACATCACGAGCGCATAATGTGTGCAGTCTCTGCGATGAAGTAATACAATGTATTGCAATCATAAACAATCGATTAGTCATAATTGACAACTAAGTGTTAGGAGTTAAGTAGAAATACAACTTAGAAATAACTCAGTGACTCATTAACTCACTAACTCATGTAACTTACGTTTGACTCATGATCAATCTGAATTTGCGTCATTAATCGCAGTTAATTATTCCTCATCTCCTGCGTTCGAGGCTTATTGTATTTATTTATTCACCTACCCACAAAATTACATTAGGACTACATATTATAAAAAGAACTACTATTGAAATTTCAATTATAGGATAGGACGGCATGCTCAAGATGATAAAGGGATAGATACTATACTTCTAATAAAATTACAAAAATACATAGTTTAGATGTTACACAATAATAAGGAAATAATTAAGGAAGAAAAAAGACATTATTTAATGTTATGATTAATTAACATTCGTGCGGTTTTTATTAATATATTTATTGGAATTTGATGAAGGAAAAGCACATCAATGAAAATAACAACAATGACTAAGTCCACCATTCAGGTGCTGCGAGGTTCAGTGGTGGCAGTGGTGGCACTACCACAAGCAGAGTGCGCTCGCCTCTTTCCACCATTTAATTATGTTTATCAATAATATTTTAGAAATAAATAAAACAATATAAATACTGAAATTGTATAAAAATTTATTATCATTAATTAAAATCGCGATTTTAATTATAATTATTTACAATTACTATTCTCTTAAATACAAATGAACCTTAATGTTATAATAATAATAATAAATTACTTATAAATTTAAACAATTAATTGTATTCATGTGAGAATAATTTTTGTCATCATTTTAATATGACTAGTTATTATTATTATTATTATTATATTTCAATTACCTAATTAATAACAATATTATAATCTCTAATATTTGGTTCGCACATAGGTGAGGTTTAATATACATATTTTGTAAATGCATTCTAACGTTATATCTAACGATGACACGTTTGTGTGGACATTGTTTCCTGTCTGTGATTTAATAATTCGTACGTTATGTAATATGAGCGCTCGTGACGTCATACATTGACGCTTCACTTGTGGCTGCAGACAAATAAGTTAATTAAAGTAATCAATGTATATCAACACAATTAGGTTTGCTTCAATGAACGAGACACAATTGATATAACTTCCTTATAATAACACACACACACACACACACACACATGCGTGCACATACATGACATGGACAATTGACAGTGACACTTTGTCGTGTAAAAGAATCCAAATGTATTATGACATTATTTGAAGAAAAATAATGAAAATATCAAATTGGGAAGCTGCATGCGGCTGATGTCACAGTGGGTCACGCACGTGCGTGCAAAGGTAACGACATCAACGTGTCACAGATGTCACGCTGTACACATGTCACGTGACCGCACGCATTTATAAGAAGCACGTGAACACACTCCGGGATTTGAACCGAAGACATCACTTATTGGCTATGATTCAATATTACATTTAGTTGTTATTGTTGTAAGATCTATATTCCTTTGTACAATTATATTCATTGATTTGACATTGACAATTATCAAACAAACGCACATTATTCCTATTCGTAAATCATCATCATCATTCATCATTCACCATTCATCACCATTAAAAGAATCTCATGTTCCCAGTACCCGCCAATGGGCGTCCGACAAATATCCCACCTCACATTCGTTGTGAACAAAGTCTCTGCCTACCCCTTATATCGAATGCTCCTAATACTCACTTATAATAATACTTTCTTGCTTTCGCAATCCTGTATCGTCATCTTCTTGTCCTTGGGCTTCAGGTAGACGCTGAGCGCCACGATCAGCCCCACGAGCTCCATCACGGCCACGATCACGGAGCCGATGGCCAGATATATGAGCACTCGCTTGGCGTAGAAGGTGACGACCGTGGAGCAGCCGTATCTGTCGTTGGCGCTGCTGTCTATGAACTCGCAGGTCGTCTTGCCGTTGTAGAAGATGTCTTCGTCGCAGCACGAGAGAGGGAAGTCCGCGCGCCTCTTCCTGTAATCGCGAGGCTCGGCGGCTCCGCAGCAATGGTACTTCCTCTCGATCGCGTTGAAGTCTCTGCTGATCTCCTCGTTGGTGGCGGCGTTCTGGAACGCGTCCAGTATCGTGTCTGCGATGAAGTGGTCCGTGTTCTCGCCGTCGCCGTATACGAACACCAAGGTCGTCAGTCCGATGTGGCATAGGACCGTGAACACGATCAGGTTGATGTACATGAGCAGCGTGCTCCTCCTCTTGCCATCTGCGGCGCAGAAGCCACACCACGCGACCACCAGCACGGCCAGCCCGACCACCATGTACAGCCACGGAAACACTTGCACCCAGAATATGTTGTAGTCCAGCGTGTAGTGGTTCACATTGCGCAGATTCATCAGCTGGTAGAGCTGCACGAAGTACCATGCGCCGGCGCACGCGACCGCCAGACCGCACAGCGCGTAGATGACGTTCACCAAACACAACACTGCTTTGAATAACTTCGCCATTATAATATTAGTAATCGAATGAGTGTTTCGTCGTCGATGCTTGCTGGGCAAATGGTGATCGTGTCGGACGCGTTGTCGTTATATCCCGAGCGAGCATTTCCTTGTATTCGCGCGCATGACTCATCCAAGCCACACTACTTGTTGATACAACGCAACGGACAATATAATTAATTCATTATTAGTCACCTTCGAGCGGCCGTTTCTGTCGTTTCTGTCGTTTCTGCCATTTCTGCTTCAGTAATAATCCATAATCCCTTCATTAGCCATTATTGTTGTAATCGCATTATATGATGCTCAACATAATGATCAGTGCATTTCCAAAGTTAACGATAACGGCTTCTCCGTTTGTGATAATATTGAAGAGTATACTGAAATGGGCAAATGCGTGTCGTGACATAAATCATAAATGAATGTTTGTTATTGTTTTATGCACAATGCAGCGACGTAGTGCGCATTCGATATGTCCCATGCGGGCATCAGGCCCTGGCGTTGCTCATGTGCATGTACGACTTGACTTGGCTTGGCTTGACTTAGATGCAGTATACATGCAACATACTAAATATTGGAGAATATCCTCAAACAAATAGTCACAAATAATCGCAATTACTTCATTTGATGAAGGTGCTTATGGTGCTCAGAAAGCAGAGGTTCTCAACCGGCGGTCCTTGGAAGTCATCTTGAATTTATTTATGTAACTATATACTATACTTTTAGTTTATAATTTATTCTACAATGATGTAACATTTCCGTTAATAAATATGATTTTATTTATGTAGAAATTTTGTCAAATGGTCCCACATCACTAAAAGGTTAGGAACCACTGTACATGCTATACATTAAACCTACGGCAAAGCGGAAATAATATTAGTCATAAATTCTGAGAAATGTTCATCTTATTATTGAGAAGCCGGCTTGTTGTGTGTTCTGTGCTATGCTCGCTCATGCTGGCGTTGGGTTATATAATATATTGCACTTGGAACACAGGCAGCATCCGACCGCAGACATGAGGAGTACCAGCAGCGAATCCCTTCAATACATCTCAAGCAGTGCCCGTGTATGTATGCCTCATCAGGAAATCGAAACCAAAACTTCCGGTCGGCGGTTATGCGAAACAAGTGCTTTGACATTGACCTTACTCTGAGACGCTGTGACTCACTCACTCACTCACTCACTCGCTTGGTAATTGTATAATAGTTTTTAATTAACAGCCCAGTTGTATTGATGAGTTAAACGCCCAATGGCGTGGGACTTATTGCGTTTTCATTTATTAATGGTGCGTTATCAGATTAGACATTTGTTGTTAGGTTTTCTTATACTTATTATATTTGACACCAAGGCCGAATAGAAGCTCCTAAAAGAAGAAAAACGAATGTCAAAAAAGATTCGTGATTATTGATTTAAAATGCACTGCATTATTAAAATGTGAGTTTGTGTTTTTCTCATTGCACATTGCACATTGCACATTGTGAATAAAGAATGATATTTGCATGTACTGAAGAATTGCATCAGTGCGTGAAGTCGGAAATATTCGAAGATATAAGCATTTGTTTGTTATGGTTACGCAAATGCGTTTCAATTATTAATTATACATTTATTACAAACTTAATAATAATAATAATGTGTTAATCCACTATTATACAAACCAAGAGAGAGGGAGAGGGAGAGGGACCCGTGTCAAACGTAATCCTCCGAATCCTTTGCCATTATTATGATTAGAATTTAAAAGGTCCTCCTTGACATTCGCAATTATTTATCAACACTTCATTCTATTATTGTTTTTTTGTAATATTAATGAAAACAACATGCAGGCACAAAACAATTACAAGGAAAATTGCACGCACTTTGTTGCAAACACAATGAAATAATTAAAATATACGCCGCGCTGCCTCAAGTTCATACAATATATGTAGTTAGCGCATTAACATTAGTCAGACACTCACTCAAGTAATAGAGATCTCCGGACGCACAACGACAGGCAGATATTGGAGCTGTTGTTAACGCGTGTCTCGCTTACCTACCATTAAACCCACCAGTCGAGTATTTCTGTAACCTTGCGAGCATTCAGCGACTGACCTTACGTTATATTATACAAACTGTACACAAACAGTTATTTGTGAAGGAAATCTGCTCAAAAAAGTGCTCACTTCATGTCCGCCGGAGCGTCACATCGTCGGGACGTGCCTCGAATGCATTCTCGCAGCCGCGGGTCACCCCCGAGAGGCCGTTGTTGTCTGGACATTCAATACACGGTCGTTGAGAGTAACAACAGCAAGCTGGAATAACTGTTATTGCAATTAACAGACATTTTCAGAAATCATGAATGCGGCTTCAGACAAAATTGCACTCAAAATATAGCAAATTACGCATTACTTCCAAATTATCTTATAAGAAATAAATCATTTACGTATAATATACATTCATATCATAGAACAGGGAGGAGGGCAATGGACCATATTTGTTAAAATATTATTTAATATTTTAATTCTATTATTTCAAATAAATCACAATGTATAGGCTCTGTTGCCTTCCTGAGCTAGTTATGTAAATAATAATAATAATTGGTTTGAGGTGGCATCGGAGGCTTTCGCCACTTGGAGTGCGCGAGGCTTTAATATTTCCATATATGCATATGGGTGCGTCATCGAATGAGTCCGCGATGTGTGACTCATCAGCCATCAATGTCAATAACTCTTAAACATATTCACGGTCTTTCGTGGCAGTGACGCGGGGGCTGGCAACCCTGCAACCCTGCACCCCGATGTCTGGATGTAACACTAAATCCCTAAGTTTTATTAACAAATGATAAAATGTCACTTCGACTGTAAAAATAAGAATATTATTTGTTGAATGCTGACTGCGATTGTCCTCAATAACATTACACGATCTGCTTCCCTATTGCGCTGGTTTTAGAGAGCATAATCGTGTGTCGTGTGTCTTTGTGGTCCGGCATACCGAGGGCTCGTGGTGGTGTGGGGGTGGTGTGGGGGTGGTGGTGGTGGTGGGAGTGGGAGTGGGAGTGTCGGCAGTTATTCACGAAAGTAAGTTGCTTTCTATTGTTCGCTATCTCGAAGCATTATTTGGGCTTTTCGTGCTTTCATACAAATTAAGATGTTGTGCCTTTTATTATGTCTTTATCAATTCGCACTTATTATTATTACAACATTAATATAACACATATTTTAGGATTCTCAAAGTGTATGTCCACACCATTGTTGCAGGTTCTCGTGTGAATTCGTCAGTTGCGAGGACATCTACTGGAACGTGTCGGCCATGTTGTGTTGGTTTTGCGCAATGTCGGCGGTGGGGGGTTTGACGACATGTCATTTGAGATTTGAGAGAATGAATTTATTTTATGACAAAGCATTACAATGTTAACGTCCTCACTTACATTTTGGGAGCAATTTCATTATTTGGCAATTCGAGCCTTTCACAAAGAAGCATGAACATAACATTAGCTGACATCGCAATCGACTGACTGACTGAATGCGCTTTTGGCTGAATGGTCAAAACAATCCAAACCAAAAATTAAAAATTAATCTAATTCATGAAGTAGTGATATAAATCAGCATTTTGTCAAAAAAGAGAACTGACAGCGAGGAAATGAAAATGAGCGGCGTGAGGGGTGTGAGGGGGGCGAGTCGGGGGAGGGGGAGGGGGGGGGGGGTGGTTATATAAAAATCCCGTCAATTCATTTAATTGAATTCCTTTCTACAAAACGATGCTTCCGTCTGCTGATGATTTTTGACAAATTTCCGACCAAAATGTTCGATAAGTATTTTAACTTCCTTCCGAGTGCCCGAATTGAACAAACAACGAACTTGGCTCCTGGCTTTGCTGCTGTATATGCATATATGTGAGTTAGGTACATTGTTGCGTGTATGAGATGATGCTTTCTGATTTGAATAATTTGTTCCCAAAATTATAGTTAGTGCAATTACGGTCACCCAGACAGACTCCTCGTAATGCAACACAATCATATGTATAATAATATTACTATTACCGCTGGTTGCCAATGATGACTATGATGATAGAATACATATATATTTCATTTCATTTAAAAGCTATAGTCAGATTGTTTGGCGAATGATTGCAAAACCTTGTACCGACCACCACCAAGTGTCGAGCGTGGCAATTGGCACTTTATAATAATTCTCACGTTTCGCATGTAACAAGTGTCATTGCGTGAGTAATGCATGAATCAGTGTAGCCGTAGCAGCCTGCGCGTGAGTCACCATTGTTCTCATTAGCACACCTTCGGAACTACGCGGAGTGCGATCAATGATAAAAAGTTAATATTTTGATCTTTCTATATATAGACTATAGTCAGCAATCTCGCTTCAACAAAAGACTATTCTTAGCAGAGTGTTGACAGCGACGAAGACAAGAAATTGTCTCTAATTTGTGGTAATTACCCCCCAGACGTAGCTGACGATGGCAACACTGGAGTGCGCAGTAAAAAGGCTGCCTTTGATCTGTTCCGCTGTTCACGCGCCATTTAATAACAATCGATTACATTTTGTGAAAATATTCAACGGGACAAGAGCTCCCAATAAAATATGAAAAATATGTAATTTTGTTTGAGAAAATCTGCTTTCGCAATATTTCATTTCTTTGGCAATTTGTGAATGCTTTCATAATAAATGTACAGAATCATATTGAACCCTATTACATCTCAAATCTAATCCAAACAATCCAATCTACAAATCCAAACATAATAAACTCTCGAATATGCGAAACGCCTTGAAAATAAATATCTCATTGACGCATGTGTCCATTTATAAACAACATACATTTGCCTGTGTTGCATATTAAGGCGCTTGATGACAACGGAATTGCATTGGTATGTGAACGAGCGACAATACACACATGACATGCCAGTTAGGCTACCATATGTATGCATATACAATAATTATAATAATCTGAAGCAAACAGTGATAGTGCCCGCGATCCGAAGTGACCAAAGGGGCGGGGCGGAGAGGGGAGACCACCCCCTGCTACATCGCGGGAGAGATAATTTAGGAGTTATATAAATTTCCTGCAGAGACACTCATTCCATGGCTTTTCGTTATCAATACCACATTTTATATTAAAAAAGGATAACTGAATACTATAGTTGTAGCACAAAAGAAATCACCAACGAAATCATACTCGTCAAACATACAAAGAAATCTGAAATATTGAAGTTATGCGAGATAAATTATGATATTGGGAGTCTGCGGGGCTAAGCATATTAGAGACCGGGAAGTGCGCTCTTAGAATGATAATATGTACCTATATTGCAATTGTAATAAGGGTTCTTTTGTTTCCTAACATAACACGACATTATGGTCGCCCCGGGTGATGGCCATTAGCGGTGGAAAGCGAGCGAGTCTCTCTCGCGATATAAAATGTGCACTGGACAAGATGAAGATGGCTGATTATCATAATTATATTACTTTGCGGGTAGTTATAATAATGATGATTTGAATGAATAGTTTAGGATGTGTTTATTATTAAATCACATGAAAGCAATTTGAGAGAGGCAGGAAGGTAAGGATTACAATTATTATGTTACAGGCAAGAGAGAGAGACTCCCGCGGGAATTATGATATTTAATTAACTATTAAACTGAGCAGAGCTATTATTTCATACATTATATTGTGATTTCAACTTCGTTAGATTTCAAGTGAAAATAATAACAACTATAATATAATGTACGTATGTATGTATATAGTACGCTCGCAAGCCAAAGTGAGTTTTATATTTTGAAACAGAAATCAGACACGAGTTCGCGAATTTCAAAGTTTCTTTTATAAAATCACACGATGTCCCCTCGCCCGCTCACCCCCTCGGCCTCCTCTGACATGGTATCACAAACTATTCGCAAGCTCTTCACATTATTTGAAGAGATATATTTGCGGCTTAACCCCGAACTGGTATTAATAATCTCTAAATATTCACAACACTTAATGCACGTGTGAGGGATCCAGAGTTTCCATTTAATAAAAGCATTTCCACGCAAACACACCCCATTCACTCACACCATACGCCGCTGTACACCACTATAGACCACAACTGCGCAGTAAGTCGATTCTGTTTTTGTGTTGTGGCGAAAACTTTCAAGTAACTTATCCCGTCTCCTAATACACGAACAATGGCAAAACGACACAATCTATATATCTGTATATGTGGCGTGCTCCAGTCAAGTATCAGCGAAGAGATGAATTCAAATGCTGATTCGTGCGATACTTTGCCCAAATGCACTCGTCAATGGCCGATATTGCAAATGCAACGCTCTAATATATTGTAATTAATAAATGTCTAACTAAGTTGATGCATTGTGTCATTGTGATGCATTAGGTGCATTCTGTAAGGGATCCTTTGTTACTTGTTTACGTTTTGTGGTCATCTTATTTTTAAGCAGAACTTTCTTGAACAATGTTTCCTCTCTACTATGTCTATGTGCATCACGCAGATCAGCAAATGCCACAGATAGCAGTAGTACGTAAAGTGCATCGCTGACACGCCCGAGTGCCATCGACTGTCGCCAAGTGTCACTTGACACACATTGTGTCGGAGTCGCATTACCCTAATATTGCTGCATTATTGTCACAGGCAGAGCCTGAAGTCTGCGAGCGCCTCCACTGTGAGCACAGCGAGGTCGATGACCCGTAAATGTCCAAAATAATAATACGTGTAGTCGACAGTGAACCGGCATGGAAAGTAGAAGGAATATTGAACAAAATCAATATCATAGTAGTGATCCGGTTATCCGTATTATGTGAACACGTAAATCTATCCGGACGTTATCCGGAACAGACGACGAAATTGCTTCCCTCCTTTCTTACACCCACCTTATGCCCGTGTGCGAGTGTGTATCCGTAGATATCTCCACATGTATGTACTACATCCCCCGTTTGCTGCCTGAGATTGCTTATAAGTGATTACTGCAGAAATTACTTCGTTATATCTGTGACTCTACACCGTAGTGTTATGTAATGCAACCTATTAGGTCTCACATTTGTCATAAATCATAATAATAATAATAAAATCGTAGCAAACGCGAGTGCATACGTGCATGCGCTCCTCTCTCATTCCTACTGAAACGTGTCACCGGGTTGTCATGAGCAGCCGAAGTAGGCAGGCAGGCAACATGACAATAACGCACACATATGACGTGAGAAACCATTAACATATGCTACTTCCTACTCTAAAGCAGATTATACAAATACAAAATTATTATGATGTCTCTCTCTCTCTCTCTCTCTCTCTCTCTCTGTCTCTCTCTTTGCATTGTATGAGTCTCGGATGTAAATGATATAATAATAAAAAAAACTAAAAAATTAAACTAAAACTAATTATTTATTAGAAAAAGTACTTATTGTGGGAACATCATTGTTATTTAAATTTGATCCTTATAGCTATCGCAACAGAAGATATAGTCTGTGTGTTTTCGGTGCTATTTTTTTGCTATAAATGAGTTGAACGTCGGGTCGGAGGGGAAAGTGTTGGGGGCGGAGGGGGGGGGGGGGGGGGGGTGTGTATTCAACAAATAAAATTAGGAAATCTTTAAGACCGTCGTATGCTGCTTGTGCCTGTTGTGTTCCTGCAAATCTTTCATGCCGTAGCCTATAGTTCAATTCACGTGTATTCAATTCAGTTTTATTCAATTTGATTACTTTTCATTAGGAATGTATGTAATAATAATAATAACATTGTTCATTATTGAATTGTTGCAGACATACAAAAGAGATCGTTCGAAGCAAGCGGTCGTTCGCGCTGACTCTGGAAACTGGCTGATAGTGATTGAAGAGTGCTGACAAAAACCGATGACGTCATGATTGATGAACTCCAGCCAGCGCGCTTTCTATGCTGCTCTCCTATTCTGCCGTACTCTATGTACCTCTGCCTACCCTCCTCGGTGTGTCGTATCCGTATGACAGTCGTAATGATGCTGATATATGAATTGTGTTGGTGATAAATATCGCGTCGTTGTGAAAAACGTTACAAGTGTGTCGGACGTGTCACGTGTCGTCGCAAGGGAACACTTGAAATAAGCATGAGAGCTTTTCCGCGCAATCCCAGATCTCTAAATAATATGACATCCAGTGTGTGTGCTCTGTCCCGCTCACACACTCGCGTATGCGTAGTTTTAGAGCGGGACGGGTATACCTGAGAGGTCCGAGTGTTCATAATGTTGTGTTATGATTGATGACGTGACAACGCACACTGACGACGCACACAGAGCTCACAACGAACAGACTCGCCAATTAGAATAAATAATCTAATAAGAACTGTTCTGTTGTTGCGATTATCCATTTGTTTGCGGCAATTTTATGATTTTACTCAACTTCACATAACAACGTCAATGCGATGTCTTCTCTGGATTGTTCGTGCGTATGACGTCATAACCAAACCAATCAGATTACGCATAATATTTAAAGCGCATTCTGGTGCGTCTAGTTATCGATACTATTCCCCAGGGAGAGTTGTTATCTACAGTGAAAGGGGGTCGTTCTGAGAAGGCGGCCGCGGGGGATGGGGCAAGCTGGGGAGGCAGAGGGGGCAGAGGGAGCACAGTCGAGAAAGTAATTCCTTTCGACAAATTTATTCGAGACCCTTCTTTTTTTTGGTAAAAGTTTTCCACAAACATCTCCAAATTCAACGACTATAGTTAGCGTCTGATCGTTTATATGTTTTAGTAGATTCAGCAAATGTTCGACCGCGTGTGTGCTTCGTATTAGGTTTGCTCGATCACAGGTGCCCCAGTATGTAAGCTAATGGCGTAAAGGAATCTCTAACATTACATGTACATAATCGAAATTAGTAACTTTCCTCTTACAATATACAATACAAAGTGTTCGAAGTATTCGATCGATTCGAGGATCCAGAGTTGTCTGTGCTTGACAGTGGTGGTGTGGTGGCAGCTCCCGGCACATCACGATGCAGTCATAATGTCGAACTGAATGCATTAGGCATTCTACTATTGTATAATAGTATGTTAGCAAATGAAACACGTGATTGTATAATAATTGATATATTAATTGTAATAAACATAATCCGCTACAATTTGGCACCACTCTACGAGGAAGAAGCGCGACTCTAACACGACTGGGAGATACTTACTTACATTGCGACAGTATAAATATCCCCGGGAAATATCACACAAACCACTGAGAGTTATATACCATTGCAAAAACACAATTAAGAAACATGTTTGGAGTGTCATGGGTTTGTCTCGCCCATGATGCGAAGATGCAGAGACAATTCGCAATTCTGGAAACACTGCACCTACATCGAAAACAAAGTCACAAAATATGCCGCAGCAGGCTTACTCTCAGCAGTGTGTCAGAGGAAGAAGGAAGAAGAGAAGGGAGAGCGAGACTTTGGCAATGGGCGCCACTATGGACGGACAATATGTCTGTGACACGATCAGGTACTAACTAAAACACATCTCTCCATACGGCCGCGGCTGCCGCAGCGCTATGCCGAACACGTTGCTACGTCGAGAGCGCACCTTCCAGGGCATACAAAAATACACTTTGACCATCTGCCTACGACTGTTGTTGCATGTTGCATGAGCGCGCATCGTCTACGGGACGGACTCAGCGTTGCTTTAGGCCGAACTATTAAATTCGAAATCAGCTCTTTCTTTGCCCACACACAAACAACAACGCATCGACTCCAATTGACATCAAATACATCAACTTATACTTTCCATTCCTCTCTCACACACACGCACACACGCACGCACACACGCACACACACACGCACGCACACACGCACGCACACACGCACGCACATATCGAGACACGATTACTACACATATTGGTGTTCCACGTATTATCTAATACACTTACTAACTTACAATAGTAGTTAGGTGACACTATCGACACTTCCGCTAATCGATATATCGACAAAAATATTATATTAAATATAATGTTATTACAAATTAAACAGTAAATGTATAAAAGACCATTAATACTAGAATGTCCGCATTCACAATGAGACGAAACAAACATCATACTCCTATTCGTTGGCACATTCACCCGTTCGCCCGCACTGACTGCATCGCTGTTACCAGTGTCAGGACTAATGTGGTACTCGCAGAGGCCGACGCCGCGCGGGAGGCAGTGAGGTGGCGAGGGTGCGCGGGGGAGGGGGGCACACGAGCCGGAAACACAGCCACGGCACCACCTAGCACAAACATGGGTATAGCCAAAGCACAGCACTGTATGAGAGAGTGTTGTACGGGATACCAACCATCGGTCCCCGTCACGACGCAGAGGACATCTTGCGTGTGAGGCGTCTTGAGCAACAGTTGCGTTCGCCAACATTGCGGCGCCTCACTGTCCAGCGAGTTGTCGGTCTCCGTCTCCGGCGTGAGTGGAGTCTGCGTCCAGTGTCCGCGCGGCAACAACCAACGGGCAGACACGCCACGGCCGCACGCGCCGCAAACGAGTCGCCAGCCGCTCGTCGACGGCGCCGAAGATAGCGCGGATGCTTGGGGGCCGCCCGTCACGCTTAGCGTCACGCGCTTCAATTCGCGAAGAGCCCCGGCACCGTCCACTCCCACGCATCGATACTCGCCGCCTTCCTGATATATTGCGTCGCGAATGCCGAGCACCCCGTGCGCGTGATGGGAGCCAGCCGGTGACCAACCGCGCCCGACTGATCTGCGCCACCAACACCCGACACTGCCTGGACATCCGCACATTGCTATCACATTATCTCGCCACGCCGGAAGCCCCTTCATCCTACTCACGCACCTTTGGGACAGTGCAGCTGCACGGAGCCGCCGAGAGGCACGTTCACATGATGCTGCGATAGCTCGTCTCCTCTTTCCCCCCTGTCCTCACGCCCGTCTTCACCCTCCGCCTCGTCTACGCTTTCCTGTGGGAGCTCGCTCTCCTCGTCCGTCCCTATTCACGATATCACTCAATAACGATAAGAAAGCGTTACATTGCAGTGACTGGTGCATCATACCTTGCACATTGAGATAGTATCCGATGGAGGAGTAGTCAGCGCCGGACCATACCGCCCTGCATCTGTACCAGCCCCCGTGCGCTGGCGACAACCGGGACCATTTTATCTCCGACCAACCGGCGCGACCCAACGGCGGGGGTGAACTGAATCACATCGAATTCTCGTAAAAGTGATTTCCTAACAAGGAGTAGCACGTATTATCATATTCGGACTCACCTGGTCGCCGTGGTCTCTTGGTCACGCGTCCACCATGGCTGCGAAGGAGGGTTACTATCCACGTCACATCTCAGCACAGCGCCACCGCCGGCTTGCAACGGGACTCCGAACCCAGGACGACGAGATATCACGAATGACGGCGGATCTGTCGCAAGTTATGTTAACGACTAAATAACCACAGAGTAAATTCAGACACGAATACAAAATAGACATAGAATGTAAATGAATGTTATGTTGAACGCGTTGTCGAATCACTCACATGTGACGTGTAGCTCCAGTTTGGCTTCCTGCGTCGTCTGCTGAATGTCAGGGGAGACACGCTGCGATGCGCGGCACAGCAGAGACGCGTTGTGCAGCTCGCGGGTGGCCGTCACTGTCGCCACTGACCGGGATACACCTTCACCTGCGCTGCCATTGTTTGTCTCCACATGCAGGTAATGTCTCAGGTCCAGAGTGACGTCACCGTTGATCAGCCGCCACGACAACTCCGGAGCCGGAACTCCACCTGCTCATAATTATATCTACTGTCGTCTATCACACGAATATATCATAACGAGTCTCTTTATAACAGACCTTCAGCGACGCAAGCCAGAGACAGCGGCGTGGATTCGCGCAGTGGCATCCAAGTGTTCGCATCGAGACGTCTGTTGTCCACGCTCAGGTACACACCACGTACTGATTCTGAACAAGCATGAAAATGATATCTCATTAATTCCGTTGATGAAATGAAAATACACGCATATTTTCTGCGTTATAATCTGTTCACCATATAGTGCTAGTTGTATCGGCTGTCCGGCGAGAGTTCCTCCGCTGGCACTCCTCCCGGCGCACCGCCAACTCCCGGCCTCTCCCCGTCCGGCGCGCACTTTTACTCCTCCCGCCTCCGACCACCACACGGAGCCAGAGGATGACGACGACGGCGCCACAGTCACGGGCTCGCCGTCTTTGTACCATTTGACTTGCGTCGCGTTGATGAGGTCGCAATCCAGAGATGCGACCGTGTGCGGAGAGACAACCAGTTCACGTGCATTGCTTTTGTTCACAGCCACCTGCACACGGCGTGGTTCAGTGTGAAACGTGAAGCACCCTCGAGGAAGATGTGGTGCTAGGTTGTACCTTGTTATGTGAATGAGTTGGTGCGCTGACAGTGGCAGCAGCCGCCGGTCGGATGACAAGTGCAGAGACGCGCGACACGGAGGCGGATGCGGCACTCGGCGAGAGAGGCGCCGATATGCTGTCTCGTAGTGTTCCGGATATACTGAGCACGGTTGCGCCGGTCACGACACGGCGCTGCAAATGCATGCACTATATGCTGTAGGCAATTGCATTGCGATGGGGATGGGGATAAGGATGCATGTGTTTGGTCACCTTGTTTGTTTTGTTGGTGTCGTTGTTGTCGCGCTTGTGTCTGTGCTGCGTGACGTCATCGGTCGTCGTCACTACCGGCTTGTGCGGCCTCTCGAGTTGTGTCACCTCCGCTGTGTTCACTGTGCCATGGTATGCTGCAGTCGTCGATGGGGGATAAGCCGTGGAAGTGAAAGAGGGAGGGTAGGTTGCGGAAGGAGGGGGAAGGGAAGTTTCGGCAGCGGTCACTGTCAACATAACTTATATTTGACTTAGGTTGCATCTGAATTGCATGCGAGTTATCAAAGCATCAACAGCAGAATTACATCAATACACAAAACAAGCAAATGGACCAACAACACACACTGACATCTTTATTATTCCATTCCATTATTATGTAGATCACGTCGCAGATATTACATGGCTCAGAACACAAGAGGGTGGAAACCGGGGAGTGAAGGGGTCATTTTTAAGAGACATGAAAAGATTCGACAATTCGTCAATGGAGTAAGGGAAGATGTTATTAAAGCATCGGCCACACTATGCCGGCTATCACATACTCACCGTGCGCTATCAGCGCGAGCGCGAACACGCGGCGTAACATGAGGGAGGAGGGGGACGGCGGCAACCAAGTGCACTCATCTCACGCGAACATTGCGCTGCAACAAATACAATCTTATGCTCTCCACTAACACGTGCGTCGCACTCTCAACGTTATTGGCAAAAGACAATATGGACGAGTTCATGTCCTACTCAAGATCATCCACAAAAACAACTCTCTGTATTAATCCGCTCTGTCTATGGAGGAGCGCACAAATGTGAGCGATGCAGCGAAACATATGACGGCTATCTAATTGCGCTCGTTAGCTCAGCAATGCTATAAGCAGGCCTTTTGCACATAGGTCGTGTGCGATGAGACTCACCGTCGCCATTGTGACGGCAGCAACCACAGCCACGTCACGTCCGACCGCCGCGGCGTTCACACGCGCACTGACTGCCACTGATGTGCGAAGTGTCCGAGACTGCGAGGGTAGAGATAGACGCATGCGCGATCACAGACAATAACAAATACGTGAACGCTTATCTATTAGAGTATTGGCATTTTACACTATATAAATCTTATGCTTACAATATATATACTTACTATATACATGTATCATAACTTACGAGCCTATTTATTTCTTTTAATTACACTACTTGCTACTTTATAACAAAATTTTATTAATTCCTGCCTTTTATCTTTATTGATTAAAATTCTATTTACATTATTTTCATCTATTTTATCATCTAATATAGTTTCAGTATTTATTCTTTCCTGAGCATATATAGGGCGGAACGTTAGTTATTTTGGCAGGCCTCTCCGTCTCCCTGTCCGCCAGTACTGACTGAGACACTCCCACCCTAGCCTCGTATAATGCAGCTGCTTCACGTATTCTTAGGTCGAGTGGCAGTATCCCAGCCAGCACCAATGCAGAGTTTAGAGAGACGGTGCGGTATGCCCTGGTAAGCTTTTGTGCGAATCCACGTTGCACTGCATTGAGCTGCTTCTGTATGCCTATTTTATTGGTTACCTCTGCCCAGGCGCCGGCCGCATAGGTTATAGTCGGCTCCACGACGGCTACGTATATGGTCCTGATCACCTCCGGCGAAAGACCCCAGCTGACCCTCGCCGCTCCTGATAGTTGTTTGTACAGGTTTAGAGCTCTTTTGCAGACGGCAACAACGTGGCTGTTAAACGTTAGTTTGTGGTCGATTATCAGGCCCAGGATTTTGATTTCTT
>JAPWLS010000878.1:0-106030 GCA_028551675.1 Tineola bisselliella | reverse complement strand
CATAGCTGGGCACCGTTAATCAAATAGTTAACTTCGTTAATCGCTAATCCGTTACTGAAAAAGTTAACTTCGTTAAAAGTTAAAGCGTTACATTTCAGAAAATTTAACGCAAGTTAACGTTAACGTTAACGTTAACATCTTAACACGTGATAAAAATTGCATCTTCTTATAAAAACTGTTTGTTCTGGAAGTTAACAGGTTAGAAACAAAAAAAAAAAAGGACGGGTATAATTATTAGAGTATAAACCTATACGCATGTTGACAAACAATGTTTTTTCATTCATTTGGATTATGATTTAGAATTTATTTTAATAAGTTAGACTAGTTGCGTTCTAGACGAAACACTAATTAGACGAGCTAGTTTTAAGTCGATTTGATAGTCATGTAATGACCAATTGTTATTTAGACGAATTGCTACATAGACCACTTATCTTTGACGAAACGATACGATACTAACGCGTCCAATTTATCTGTCAATTTAGCCGTGATATTATGGTTTTATTATGCACAGAACACTCTTTCTTTATAAATACACACATTGTGCAGATGCAAACTATCACTGACAGTATACAAAGTACTAAAAGTATGTAGTGTTTTTCGCGGCGGGGCGCGGTGTGTGCGGTACCTGTGCTGGATTAACGATTAACGGACTTTGGGAAATTTAACGGAAGTTAACGAGTCCGTTAACAAATTTTGAAGTTAACTTAAAAGTTAATCCGTTACTTGAAATGTTAACTTCGTTAATTAAAAATTTGCATTATCGATGATAATGCAGGCACCCCGTATTTAAACAATTATTTCAACAATTTATCGATCAAATAATGGATACGTCCTCACTTTTCATATCGATAACTCCTTTTACAGCACTATTATCTGAGGAATTATTTATGATGAGGCATCGAGCACATGTCATTTTTATTAAGAGACATATGTCTTTGTCGTCATGTTATTAGACGAAGGGGTACTTCCATTTGCAGCGGCATGAGGCATAAATAATTTATAAAACGACACAAGTAGCACTAATGAAGGTCGAAACCGCAACGTGTCTGTCTGTAAAACACAATCGTGGTAAAAGTTCATCGCGGTCGTGAGCGGAGAGAAGACAATAAATTAATGTGTGGAGTAGAGGCGACCCCGACGACCTCGTGCGGCGCCATGTAGGTCAGCTCGCCCCCCTTATCTCCGCGCGTTCAGCCGCTGCACCCGCTGCACCCGCTGCACACTAAACGCTCTTTGTTTTACTACTGCAACGCTGTATCGTGGCATTCTCTTTGCGTTGCCAACTCTGATTGCATGCATTGTTCGTGTTGTTTATATTTTAAATGTTTTTGCTGCTTTTTTACATGACCAGTACATACCTACATCTAGGTATTTTGAATTAAGTTTTAGTTAGTTGGTTCAATATGTTGAAAGCTTTTAATGAGAAAATTCACGGTAAGGTGGTGAATTAACGATTCTATCTAGTATCTTTTCGATACTTGAAATGCGATACTTGGTGCGCAAATGGAGTGTATCCTCAGGCGAGATGCAGCTCTTAGATTAAAAGCTCCCGCGACTAAAACACGTGAAAATCACACAAAAAGAGTAGGAGGTAACCCGCGGCATTAGCGGATGAGTGTCGAGGCCATTAGTGCACCCCACTCGGCCGCCCTCCACTCCTCAACCCAGCGATCCTCTTTTATTTCCCGCGTCGGGGATGAACTCCTTAATGACAAACCGTACTATATCTTTTGTGGAGAGCTCGCGAAAGTACGTATTTTTGCGGCTCTTTTGTGAAGCGTTTTTTATACCGATGCTCGTACCTACGAACGTGCTAGAGTCGTATTGTCTGAGGGTGGAATGCTAACGAATAAGAGCTCCAGGAAAATCCATTGAACGCTCTCATTGTCTGTCTCAATTTAGGCGACGACGTTCAGAGATTACGTTCAATGAATGTTCGAATCTAACAGATTATCAATACTTTAGATTGTGCGGCTTTCTATTGTCGACAAAACCGGTCTGTTATTTTCGTTGAAGTGTAAACTTCACGTGTTTCCAATACTGACAGATAAACATGTTCATAACAATGAGCCTTGAAAATTAAATTAACAAACAAGAATTTATTTAACACAAAACGAAAATAAGTTGACCTTTTAGGCTTTAAATTACACCGAACACACTAATGAACAATATCAACAACTCACAAACAAAAATGTGGATATCGTAATGGCTACCGTTGAATAATTTATCAGCCATACGATAAACGAATGATAATAAACACGTGAATTATTTAACAATTAAATTGCGAACGTGTGGTGTTAATTATTTCTACCTAATAACATCATTTGCCCATTTTCACACTAACTCTATGCAATCAACTACCCTCTGACCCCCTCCCCCCCATTAATCAATTTTAAATCAATTATTTATTCTGTCATTCTAAATTAAATGGCAAGCATATATTTCTTAAATTAGCTACATACTTGTCTGACAACCACCGTGGCGAAGTGGTTAGTGTTGTTGCACAGAGATTCCAGGTTCGGTTTTTGATTTAGTCATACTTATTTCATTATACTAATATTATAAAGAGGAAAGATTTGTATGTTTGTAACGAATTGGCTCAAAAACTACTGGACCGGTTTTAAGAATTCTTTCACCATTTGAATGCTACATTATCTGATCATTATAGGCTATATAAATTACAGGAAAAAAATAAGGATCCTTACTAAAACTATAAAAATGTTACCCAAGGTTGTTTTTAAAATTGCCATAAATATGAAACATCATTAAACTTCAGAATACTTTTATATCTTCATTATTACGCGAACGAAGTCTGGGGCAACAGCTAGTATGTTATAAAAAGTATTTGTTTAGAGTTTGAGTGATTTTATGTTTTATGTTTGTTTCTAGTAGCTACTTATAATTCCAGGTATCTTACTCCGGGGTCCTGAGTTTACCTACATTGTCATATTTTAGTTGTATTTTGGCAGGGATTTATTTTTCTATTGTTTTCTTTTGTGCTCAAAAACAGTTCTAATTTATTGACTAGAATCGACCTTACGCTGTACCAATTTATTGCGTCTAATAAAATTGTTTATTATAAAATACAATTTTATATTTAACTTCACATAACTATTAACCTATTTCTTTTAAATAAGTAATGGCGGAACAATAAATTTTATTTTATAGTCCGAATCTGGCTTTTCTTTAACTAATATGTCTTATGTTAACGTCTACAATGTACATTAATTCAGTCAATTTACGTTAAATTTTCAGTCTTCGTTTATACTATATGCATGTACTGGGTGATTCGATTGAAAGTTTGAAGAAGTAATACTAATAGTTACTTAGAGTCCATTCTCAACGTTCCAGTGAATCACCCGGTATACATATTTAGATTATGATATTTTTAGATGTACATTTTAAATAAATTATTAAGTAAATAATAAAAGTAAATTAAGTAAATTAGGATTTTTTAAGTATAATAAAATATAAAAAAATACTATTGAAGTTACATTTAACATGTCTACACTTAATATAGAATTCAATTGTTTAAAAACTCTACAGCTTAGATAATTTTCGTTATAGGTTGAGGTAATAATAATAATTATAAAGGCTTTATTGCTTTAAAAATAATAATACTAATGCAATTGAACGCATAAGAAACAAATTTAGAGCAATTGGCGATGTTATCACTAAAAGTAAAGGTATTGAAAAAATGGTAAGTAGGGGTATTACCTATCCGGGCGATTAAAGAAAGAAAATGAATCATATAGTTTTAATGTTTTATTTTATTATAACTCTTGTGCTTTATTTTATCTAAGTAATAATTATCTTTTACGGTTATGTTTACAATTGTTTTATGATGTTTTAACAATCATAATAATAAAACTAAATATATTACAATTAGCAAACATTCAAAACATCTTTGTAATTTCCCGCGCGCTATTAACGAATTTTATAAGTGATAATAAAAATTGTTTGTTTAAAAGAAAAATATTTTGTTTGCTTTATTTCTTATTCTGAAGTGACTAAAGTACGGTCAAGCGGTTTGAGACATGATTCACTTGTTTTGTGTAGAAATGATAAAGTCACTAAGACGCCCGCCGTGATTTTTAGTCAGTGACGATATACATAGTTTTAGCTGCCAATGCTATGAATCTAGGACACTCGGCTGTCATTTTTGAGGCGGTAATCAATGTTTACTGCAACTAATAGAGCAAACGAGATAATATTACAAATGTTATAGTTTGAACAAACGACTATAGACTAGCCAGCCATTCTCAAAGTGTGTTCCGCGGAACCCTAGGGCTAAAATACTGCAAAAAATACCTACCAAAGGGAGATTATAAGGTTACAATTAAATATTCCAACTAACTATTACATTGCAATATGATTATTCATAAATACATATAAATCAGTTTTTTATAATTATATTAAAGCTTTTTCCTTCGCCAAAAAAGTTTGAGAACCGCTGGACTAGAATATAATTCGTACTCATCGCAAAGGTTGAGTTTTCTTACAGTAAGAAGGGGATTAAGTTTAATCAGTCTTAGAAGACTAGACAGAGTCCTATGATTGGCTAGTTTCTTGTGATTTCTTCTCGTCATATGACCTTTCCGAAATCTCGTAGATTCTAGAACGTAATGCCTTAATACAATATACATAATGAAAAACAGATTGTCACGTGACTTTTTGATATATTAGAATTCCAAACCAATATGTTATTAAGACGAGTGGATCATTGTGAAATTGTCCAGTGAAATTTAATATTATTGATAGGTATTTTATTAAACATATGAATATCGTGGTCGACTTAAATGCAATGTAAATAAACAGCATATATACTTTTAAATTACCTAATTTTATTTACGAAAAGTATAATATGTTTGAAATATTAAACGTTTTTGTTCAAAATGAAATTGTGATTTCGCGGTTTATTTGCTCCCAACCCTATGTTGGCGGTTGTGTGGTCACATCGCGTACTCTGCGCCGCTTCACTGCGCTGCACTCCTGTTAAAAGCATAATTGCACTGATATGCAAATTATAAATTGAAATTACTAAAATACATAAATAAACTAAGGGAATATAATAGAAATAAGTTAAGGTAAGAAGTTGAAATATACTACTCGAAGAAGTTAACTAGGCACCGCTCAAAAACACGCCGCTCGCTAAGTATGTCCGTTCTCATATTTCAAATTAATAACTAACAGGGGTCTGCTTTTCCTGTTTGTCTATTTGGATTCTAATCGGTATTAATTTATAATTTTCCTTATCCACTATTTACTATGTCGATATTTGACAAACATAAACATCATTATACATAACAGGTTATTAGCTTTTAACTGATTTGAATTAACATTTTTATCTTAGACCTCGACATACTAAGATTGGATATATTTTTTTGCGACTAAAATGCTATCAATTTTGCATTATTTTATCATGTAGCATTTACAAAACAAAATCAAATAAGTACATAGGCATTTAATCTAAACTATTATACATTTGTAATTTCGTAAGCTTTGCATCTACTCTTTCCGTTACAGTGACAAACTGCCTACTATACTAACTTTCGATATATGATTATATTATTTTTTAATTAGATGAAAAAACGTAGTTTGTAATCTCTACTAGATAATTAAAATGGAATCCAACCAAAATAAATCAGTATATATTAATGTGATAAATATGGGTGTGTAGTGGCTATTTAACATTGTCGGGTTGTCCGTGGTGGTCGTGGCCGGCTCGTGTGGTTTAACGATCTCTCGCAACACAAATTGCCTCGTCCTGCTCGCATTATCTTTACTACATTGTTGATGGAGTTTGTGATTTTATTTTATGCGTTTTATCATAGATTTAAAAAAAATATTATTCCAATATTAGTTACAATAAATGACATACGTGTTTAGATTCTGAATTTGATTTTTGACAAAAAAATCGCTCTTTAAAAAAACTTTACTTACTGTAAGGTCTGGGTTCTTATATGTTTATGATATGATACCTTATTCTTGTATTTATACCATTAAAAAACTTTTTGGTGTCAGGGTTTTTATGTACCTACTTCTTTTTTTTCTCTGTATAATTATAATAAAGTGTATATAAATGTTAAATAAAATTAAAACTAAATGTATTTATGATGAGTATCACATTTCTTTTAAAATATGCAGATACATTATTACATTAAATACAGGTCATATAATATAATTTACATACATTTATCTTCGATCAATCGAGTCGCCAATCAGTCTGTTAATTAATATTTAAATATATGTAATTATGCAAAATCGACGCCGATAGCTATTGCCTTTGTAAATTGGGGATTTGCGAAATGATATTCATTTTAATTTTGAATATGAATTAACAGAATTCGTTAAATAGAATACAATGTAAGGTTCGTTTCGCGCCTCGAAACTTTGTTATTAAAACAAAACGAAATTGTCAATTCACACTAAACAATGGTTTTGTAACTAAATATTATTTTTATTGTGCTTTATATGGAAATATTTAATTAACACATTCATTATTATAAGTCTAGAATAATAGACAAGCCAGGTATCAGTATGGGAGGTGTGTATTTTATAGCAATTGTTATTTGGTTTCAGACTGAGATCGCGAAGAGATTGAACGCAATAATAGCCCAGATCCTGCCATTCCTCTCGCAGGAGCACCAGCAGCAGGTCGCCTCGGCTGTGGAACGCGCCAAGCAGGTCACTATGACTGAACTTAATGCTATAATTGGAGTAAGTTTTTTTTATCTAATATGGATCTAAAATGGATAAAAAAAAAGTACAAAAAAGTCCATATTTCTGTCTCACTTCAATAAAAAAAAGTTGCTTCAATCTTTGACCCGTTTCGTTTTAATGTGATTACACGCCGGACGTGTTAACTTTAGCCGACCAAGCTATTAGTTTGTTTTGTTAGAAAGTTCGTTAACGCCGCGGGTATGAGGAATTAACTAACTCAATTTAAAACTCAAACCAATGAAATGTTGTTACGTAAATATAATTGTAGCTAATTACTATAATAGAAGTATAAATAAAATATATACTTAGTATTGTTATGTGTTGAAGTTTGAAGTGACTGTCAGAGACATAAAAATCCTTATTCATAAAACTTAATTTACTCCTAGCAAATGCTTGTTTTTAAATGTAAACACGTTAATTATATAGCTACTAAAGCAAATAATATATTGCATGTTCATAGTCTGTGTGTTTGTCGGTTATAACTAACATCTTATTTGCGAAATAAATACACATTTGTAGTACAAAAAAGGTGATTGCTATTGCGTACATGAGTCGTGGCAACATATTCGTACATTGCCAACACAACGATACGACGTCTTTAAACAATTTGTTGAGAATTAATTCCTATTCATTCGCAACAGGTGGCAAATGTTCTTGAAGCTAAAGTTGTATAGTTTGGGAGATTAGTGTCGAGCGCTCGTACTAACTGCGAGTAATTCAATTAAGTACAAAGCAGCCTTCAATTTCATTTTAATCGCCGCAACCAGACCGCAAGCGCGTAAAACAATCTATACTAACCGCAACGCTCGCTGTCGAATTAAACCTCGCCAATTGGTCATTTCATTTTATTTTCTTTTGCGGTTCTTTGCGTTTGGGTCTCGTGATTTAATTTGAATTCTCCGCTTTTCAGATTCAATATTCTCATTCGTATAAATTATCTTTCCAATAATAATGGTTATCACGTGCGGTTCTGAGTAGGTGTTATTTACATCTCGTGTTCATATGTTCTTTAATGGAAAAATTACCTTTTTCGTGAGGAGGTGGCGTGGCGTGCGTGTGTAACGTAGGTGTTCGCATGTAGGTGCCAACGTGTTTAGGGATGTCCGCCATTCCGCGCGAAGTGTTAACGTGGCTCTAAACAACATAGGGCGCGGCGATAATAAATTATTTACTCCGATGATAACAAGAGAGAAAATAAAGTGTAGCAACTGTTTATAGAGCTATCTATTTAATGCTTAGTGTTATGGGGGAGTGTTGTTGGAATGTTGCCAGCTCACGGATGTTGTGACGCACGCCTCATCATTTGTAAATTACTGCAAAGTATTAACTTTTTATAGGATTCTATTTGTAATATGTGTGTATATTCGCGATGCGTATCGACTGAAATAAACACAATGACAATTAGCGATGTTAGTGTGTCGACGTCATCTGCAGAACAGTTGGCAAAGTATCAACAATTTAATGGATAATATACGTACTCTGAAACGTGTTGTAGACACTCTCTTGGAAAATTGTTGGCCTTTGTTTATACAGTTGCTGCTGCGATGTCTTGGCACCGAATGTCAACTGTTTGTTAATAAAACGACAACAAAAATACTACTAATACTAACAAGTTCATTTCATTCAAGAATTTTATCTTCACGCACCCTTTATTAGGTTACTATGGAAAGAAAAATACCCCAAAGAGGAATGAAGTAGGAATTCCCCAAAGCATCCGGGGTGGCTTTGGGGGTTCAACGTCCTCGTTCCGAGTGCCAGAGATTTACATGTATAGGTTACAGGAGAACCTTCACCGACAGAACGCAATATCGCTCCCTCCCTATAAAATACTCTAATTTAAATAAAAAAGCGGCGCCACCTTCCGTATGTTGGTCCTTTTTTTATTACGAGCCTTTTTTATTTTCGGGTCAGCTAGGGATCAAAGGGGCGCTCCCCTGGGAAGTGGCGCTCGCGAGGGGGCGCTAGGGGCGATCTCGGGGTGATTTGCGACAATTCCGCCACGCGGCGATTTGTGAAGAGGAAACGCTCTTCAAATTGGGGACTCGTGTTTGCCTGCCTATTAAAATCACTTACCGTGAGAGTGCTTCGTTTCGTATTTTATAAGTGTTCTGTTTTATTTTAAATATTATGTTTCTTATTTACGTTTTCGAATTGGATTACTTTTTAGACTTTCGTTGTAATTGATACTCTGGTAGCTTCCGAGATAAAAAGGATTCCTTCTCTTCTTCTAGATATTTTAATAGAAAGCCGATACCCTCGAGCGACTTCAGCTTTATTAAATTACTTTCTTTATTTATAATTTAAATGGATTTTTACAATAGCTCGCAGCGAGCAATTTACAATAGCGCACAAAGAGCAATAGATATCTTGAAGTGTGCTTGACAGCCTCCATCCAACAAGTAACTCGAAATTTGCTATAACGGAAACTACAAAGCTATTGTGTCGGGGGAATGTGCGTCAAGTCTCAATAGGTGAACGAGCGATGGGGTGAGTGTTCTGATTTTATGCCGCCCTATCTCCACTCGAATACTCGCAGCCACGTAATGGTAATAATCGGTTCTCGATAACACGGGAACATAACACTAGAACTCAATAAAAACGAGGTCGTATTAAGACCGCGCCCGCGATGGATTCCTGATAAAGAATGTTTGACGAGTGCTCTTGAATAATACATAATTCGAGAGAGGGCTATCGTTTACATTACTCGTATAAATAGCAGCTCTGTTTGCATCCCCATTATGCAACATTATCTCGAGAGATATGTATGTGAACAAATATAAGCAGTCGACGCGTGTAAATATACACACCGATAGCTCTATAAACGAGCTTGTGAAAACATTTCTATCTAGTTTCATGTCGACGAGTCGCGCCCTCTGATAAAAATGACGACGGGAATAAATCCGGGAGCGGTTCCGTGAGCGCGGGCGGCGGAGGGCGGGTAGGGACATGAATTTGTCATTTTTTCCCGGGCACGTTCGCGCCGGGTGATAAATATTGCATGGGATCGTAGAGAGAGGCTCGCGGCGGTTCTTGTGCGTCGGCCCGAACAACTCGGCATTAACTTTTTCCTTGTCGCTTACGTTATGCTTGTTGTTTTTCAACGGGTGCGGAAATGAGTTAGGGGACCTCTCGTCGTCGTCGCGCGTCGCTTCAAATGAAATTATGTAATCACTTTAACGACTTACCCGGTTCCTGATTTTTCATCTTTTGTGTTTATTTGTGTTGGAGTATCCCTCCTCTCTGATACTTGTTGTCGACTCGTTCATTATACATGGATGTTCGCGAATTCAATATTGATTCGGTGTGTGATTCACACTCGAATAAACACGAGGCGATTGCCGATTATATTTGTGTACGTAACATCTGCTACTTTGACCTTTTGATATTTTATTGAGAATATTCAGACAAAATGACTTTGGGAACACATCTCGATATCGTCGCGTTCTTATTTAATCATGCGTGTGGCCTTTGCTCGTATAAATTCGCCTTCTTGTTCTTTTGATTGATTTTAATTTAATAGTTATTTTTTATGTATTTATTGTGCTATTAGAAGCAATTAAGTAGAAAGTGTAGCACATGTCGGTCGTCGCGTGTGGAGCGCCTCAGGGGTCGCGGCTAATGGTGCGTGAGTGACTCCCTTACCTTACCACATGCCCCCCTTTACCTTCCCTCCCTTCAGCGATAAACTACCCTCTTTGTAGCTTATGTCGCCGTTTTATATCCTGTATTCACGCCCCAACGACTCCACACACACTCAATGTAAATATCATATCGGCTTTGTAATATTTTGATGTGCCATAATCATCGCTTGAATAGAATATAATGAAAAAGATACTGAAATTTGAAATTGATATGTATGTAAACGAATAATTATTTTTGGATCGTTTTCAAAGTGTTACTACGTTTTTTATTGTAACATAAAAGCTTAGAAGTTTTAAGTATGTAACAAATAAAACAAATAGAAGTCGTTAATTAATATTATTGTCAAAATGGAAAGTTTGTATTCTCTCAATGGCAACCATTAAAAGCATTCCCAAATAATTGTTTCGTGTACATTATAAAGTAGTTTATTTGCTATTAGACGTTCACTAATTGTTCAAGTAATTAAATTGTAATAACACTATCTAAATAATTATGTAAATTATCTTGTAGTTGTCTCTACACTAAGACATCAATTAGGTGCCTGCTATAGGGTCACGTATGGCTTTTTAAATAGATAACTAATAAAACATTTATGCGCATACAATAACTCGAAAATAGAGTATAAGACCTAGAGCACTATAAACCTATTAACACTTAGGCCCCCATTCAGAGCGTAGTTTGACCTGTGATCACATGATCATTCCTTAAATGCATTTTATTATATTTAATGCAGTAATAATTTTTCACTAATAAATAATTAATCTTTAAACACAGCAACCATTAGACAGTAATCAAAATAAAATACTAATCAGAAGTAAATGCTTGTAACAGAACGTAATGGCAGCTAGGTGACAATAGATAGTTGCAATGGATTATTATCATTGGTCAATAATCACGTCAATAATGTTTCAAGCGTGTGATTGGTCTGTTTTGTTTCGTACGACTGAGTAATATTTGAAGTTTTGATCTCTACTCAGATAATCTATGCCTGAACGTAATTTTTGAATATGGAATAGACTCAAAATAAATGTTAAAATGTGTTTATAATTTGTCACGCTCAGTTCCATGTTTGATTTTCGTATTTATTCTCACATATATGTTTATTTACTTATATAATAAACAAATAAATATTAGTTAAATACCAGAAATACCATAATTTCGGCTCCAAACGTTCAACTGAATCACCCAGTATATATGACCTAGTCGCGTTTCGGGATCAGCTTGGAAGTAGCCGAGATAACGAGAGGAGTTGTGCCCTGTCGATTTGGACAGAGCACATTCGTCTCCTCAAGCCAGCATAGTGGAGTCGACTGTTGCGCGCAGACATCTGTCTGTGGTAACAGTTGTACAGTTAACATCAGGCGGAGTGTGGTCATATGCTGGGCTTTCAATAAAATAAAATAACATGTACCATCAACATATAACTAGGTACAATATAAAACTTTAATACGAATAGAATCAATAAAAATAAGTATGCGTAAATATTACTAGTCAAAGAGAACCCTCATAAAATCAATAAATATAACATTAAGCATCTCTCTATCTATCTACGTATATAAAGTAAGTTATTTTTGCTGCCAAGTAAATGTATCCATTTACAAATCGCTTCGTCGAGAGTATAATCTGAAAACGCGGAGGGAGGGAACGAAATGTACCGTAAAACCGTAACTCGCTCTCACATTTTTCCGCTCACACAAAAGCTTTGCCTTGTATAGGGTTGCCGATGACACGACTCCACGTTTTTCTTTTTACAATTTTTCCTATATAACCTATACGTAGGTTATATATTTAGAGTTAAATATGGAAGTGTTTATATGTTTTACATTTGAATTTTATATGATTAAGAATCTGTCCCAGACAACAGTAAATGCTCATAACTCAAAAATGCATTGAATAGATTAAAATAAACTTTCCCTAAATATTGCTAATACTTGATATTAAATATTTTATATTAAAAATATATAGGTACTTGGTATCCCTAGACATGAAGAGGTGCGGCGTGAGCTCGGCTTACTGAGCTAGAAACTCCTACCAACTGTCTATCTTCAGAGATGTTACGTTTATCAAGATTTGTTATCGACGTTTTAAGTTTAAAAGACAAAAACAAATGACGACCTACATAAATATATTATTATGCTGTTTATATAATATCTTTTTCCTTGATTAAAATATATCCATCATTCAAGGTAAAGCCGCCGAGACAAGACCACCGTAATGCCCACTTGACACATGAATAAAATCAATAAGTAGCCCAATACATCAAACCAACTCGTTCTATTTGTCAGTCATGTCATACATTTATCAGTAAAGAACAATATACGAAATAATGCTACTTAATAATCCCTTTATCTAAAACATACTTCGATAAAACATTATCAAAACTTGTCGAAGATTTAATTTTATCGATATCGAATGAAGTACGTCACTAGAGAAATAAGTGTTGTACTTACTAGAGTAAGGTCTCATCGCGTGTTCCCAACCTCCCTTTTGTGGCGCTCGTTTCTTATTGCGAAACCATTTCTATGTTTTTCTTGTTGTTTGTTACAATGTCGTGCGTACCTCGTACCGTCGTCGGTCGCTATCTTTTTTTATCGTTTGTTTTAGCTACATGGAACCTTTACAAGAAACCGATACACGCCCCCGAGGGGGAATTAATAAAAATACACTGAACAGCACGAAATATACTTTAAATACATTTTCATGCTCCACCTAATAAAGCTATGCTCCTTAAACAATTCTTCCTCTTCATTTTAATCAATTTAAAAGTGTATTTAACGCCGAGTCATTCGCCAAGTTTGTCATCAGATAAAGGAACGACGCCGCGCGAGGGTGAGCGGTTTTAATCTCGAGAGGCGTTCTATCCTCGCTATTTAATCACATCTAAATTATGCGCAGTAGAAAAAAATATTGCGGTGAAGTATCAGCGCCACGTTATTGTCATTCATAACAATGAGACGAGGGCAGGTGGGTCGTCGTCTCCCTCGCCGAGGGGGAGAGGTCTCGATATCGCGAGGATCACGAGCCCGCGAAGCGCCGTAATTACCGGAGGCTTTGTTTGTAGAATTTAGATTCCGCGCAGAAGCCGCGCGTAATTAGGTTCCACCGAAAATGTAAATAAATAGTCCGGCCTGAATAATTAATTCGCAAGTATTCAGAGTGGCAATTAGGCGTTATGTCTCGCCGGCGCTCTGCCTCGTCTTTCAATTGGCTATTCAGTGCGCTCCGAGTGGGATATTATCCCTGAGATGTCAGTCCTAATGCCTTTGCTCGAGTGCGCCGTTAGGAGCGAGTTAAACCGACTTTGTTCGTTTTATTACAGTAGTTTGGGAGCGCGTGCCGAGAACAACAATTCCCGCAATAAATATGGGCGGGTGTATCTGCATGGTGGTAGCACGAATAGTGACGTCCATTGTGAATAATTTAAAGTTCATCAAGTGAAGACCTGCAGTGGTTAATTAAATGAGATTCGAGATAACAATAACAAAGAGAGCGGGCGTTTTGATGGAACTAATTCGCATGAAAAAATCCCTCTCTGTAAAAAAAGCACTCCAACTAAGTGGCATTCGCCACCTTTTGACACACAATAAATCACGACCGTGAGCGGCCAATAAAAAATATGTTCCACCCTCGGCGAAAATCCAATTAATTTTCGGCCGCTCAAAAAAAGAACGCGCTCGTCTGAGCGGAAAAAGCTCGCGAGAGAGCGACTCTGTATAGTGCGATGCGAGCGGAGCATAAACAGACGGCAGGGCACGCGGCGGCGGTTCCTATAATAATAACGTTAAACGAGACGAGATAGGGACGGGAAAAGTGGAAAAAGGGGAATAATGGAGAAGGAGTAATCAATTTCGCTCAGTCGACACCAATGCCGGCGAGGCACTCATTTAAAATTTAAAATATCGTAGCGGAAGGGGATTGGTAGAGGACTTTTTAATTTGGCTCAGTTCGATTTTAAAAATGCAGGTCGCTTTGCGGTGACATATCAATTCACTTTCAATGTTTAGTGACGTACACACACGCGCACTGTGATTGCTATTTATTTACACACACACACATTTAGGGAGGGTTTTATTTTGCTTTAAGCACTAAGTGGTACGCATTTGCTTATAATATGTAATTACGCGTTGTTTATAATATATTATAAAACATGTGAACTTATTGTTGGTTTTATGTCAACAGCAACAACGACCAGACTTGCCTCGGTTATTGCAGCATATGCAGCTGCCCACGCACGGGGCGCCTCCGATGCCTATTCACTTGCCTCCTGCAGGGCTCCTGGGTCTAGGTGTGCCACCACATCCGTTGTCAGTACTCGCGAAGCCAACAGATTTACATAGGCCCGGTATCGATGATAAAACAAATGGTAAGATATAACATTGAGTTAAATACACTGGAGAAGCAGTTTTGTTTATAGAGCAGTTCGTAAACTAAATGGTAAATATTTTAAAATAAGTACGCGTGGTGTACAACACTAGAGCCTGCAAGTGGTATTTGATAAAACTGGCGCTGTCATTGCACCGCTACTCTGACACAGTGGCTAGCGCTTCTGTCTGTTACGCAGAGGCCTCGGGTTCGCTTCTCTGTCGAAACAATTATTCTTAATATTTATAAATATACATTTCAAAATACCATAGTACGGTGTATGTATATCTATGTGGTCCTTATAGATATATTTAATATACTACTCACCCTCCTGCACGCTAACAATAGACGAATAAAAGAATTCGAATAAAAAGGCGTGATTGATTAAACCACATGTGCTAATAACGAGCTTAGCAACGTTGTTTCTGGGGTCAGCACTAGTATATTTAATCTAATAAATTATAGCGAATATAAAACACACAAAAGGAAATTAAAATAGTTTCTTACACTTACATGAATAGTGTATAGTCATCATTTGTAAAAGATGATGTTTGTTTTGTACCGCCGGAGACTATTAGATCCCATCCTCAGCAGACGAGTGAAGCGATCCCACTTCTGATTCAATATTTACCGATTTCGAGAGGCTTTTTGAACTCTCTGTTTGCTTGTTTTCGGATCGCTGGCGGCTGCTCGATATTGCCTTCAATCTAACGTATGAATAAGCTTTATTCTATTAGTTATATTCTGTATTTAACTAAGCAGTTAAAGGGAGTTTGTGGATCGTTTAATATAATTTTAATATTAAGTTAGAATTATATGCGTTTTCTCGGTTAAATATATCTAATAGCTAAAGTTGATCTAATGAAAATAATACGTCTAGATAGTGGAATAATTATGATACAAAGTTAGTAAACTTAATAATTGTTAAAATTACAAGTACCTAAATAAAAATTGTTTCGTTTAACATATTATATGTAGTCGTAGTGTGCGAATGTATGAGCTCGCGACTAATCCGAGCAGACGAGCGCGCCGCAAATGAAAATGTAACACAGAAATGGATTTGGAAGCCGCCCGTCGCACAGTGGTCGGAAAATCGAGGTCTCTAACCGTAGGATTTTTTTGTCACGAAATTAAAAAAAAAAAATGGTATCTCTCTGGTATACCTCCCTTTGGTTACTAATTAAATATGGAGTATATGGGTAGAACCATGCGGGAGAAAAAAAAAATTTAGTTTTTTTTTGTATGGGAGAAAATACATTAAGTACATTTATTTGAAAACAAATAGAACTGAAGGGCTGGTACTTATATGGGCTATTGTACCATACACGGCGAACAAGATGACACACAGATCATGCACCTTTAGGCGCCTATTCGCATTTTACAGCCTTTTGAAAATTTAAAATTTCGTGAAGTGATTTTACAAATTTTTGACGTTATTAAATGATAATACCGATCCCTACGAATAAAAACACTCTTGAAATAATAGACATTCCTATAATAAGTAAGAAAATAATATACAGGGTGGAAATTTCGAAGAAAAATTTTAAAATTTTGTTAAGTGTTTTTACAAATCTTTGACGTAATAAAATGACAATACCGATCGATATACCTCCCTTTGGTTAATAATTAAGTAAGGTGTATATGGGTAAAACCATGTGGAAGAAAAAAAATTGTGTTGATTTTTTTTTGTATGAGAAAAAATACATTAAGTACGTTTATTTCAAATTAAATAGAGCTGAAGGGCTGGTGCTTACATGAGCTATTGTACCTTACACGGTGAATAATATGACACACAGATCATGCACCTTTAGAGACCTATTCGCATTTTACAGTCTTTTGAAAATTTGAAATTTCGTGAAGTGATTTTACAAATTTTTGGCGTAATTACTTTATTTTTATTTATTTATTACTGCTCCCTGTCTATTATTTCAAGAGTATTTTTACTCATAATGATCGGTATTATCATTTAATAACGTCAAAAGTTTGTAAAATCACTTCAGGAAATTTCAAATTTTCAAAAGGCTGTAAAATGTGAATAGGTCCCTAAAGGTGCATGATCTGTGTGTCATATTATTCACCATGTAAGGTACAATAGCTCATGTAAGCATCAGCCCTTCAGCTCTATTTAATTTGAAATAAACGTACTTAATGTGTTTTAAAAATTTTAAAATTTTTCTCCGGAATTTCCACCCTGTATATTATTTTCTTACTTATTATATGAATGTCTATTATTTCAAGAGTGTTTTTATTCATAGGGATCGGTATTATCATTTAATAACGTCAAAAATTTGTAAAATCACTTCACGAAATTTTAAATTTTCAAAAGGCTGTAAAATGCGAATAGGCGCCTAAAGGTGCATGATCTGTGTGTCATCTTGTTCGCCGTGTATGGTACAATAGCCCATATAAGTACCAGCCCTTCAGTTCTATTTGTTTTCAAATAAATGTACTTAATGTATTTTTTCCCATACAAAAAAAAAAAAAATATTTTTTTTCTCCCGCATGGTTCTACCCATATACTCCATATTTAATTAGTAACCAAAGGGAGGTATACCAGAGAGATACCAATTTTTTTTTTTTAATTTCGTGACAAAAAAATCCTACGGTTAGGGACCTCGATTTTCCGACCACTGTGCGTCGCTCCGGTTAATTACAAAAGCAAGCGGTAATCTGCGCTTCGGGATGTTCCGGCTTAGCGCCCCTCGCTCTTCCCTGGCGCTGGAGGGAGGCCCGCCCGCCACTTCCCCGGCTAATTTGTGCCATTATCGGTGTACTGATGTAAGAGTTACCGCGCAGGTGCTCCCCCTGCCTTCACCTCGGCTCAATTAATTATTCGGAGCCGGCGTGAGCGTCGCGTGTTTTAGTCAATTAGTAACGTAATTTTGCGGGTGAGTTGAGTGTGTGCGGTCGCTTTGTATAGAGATGGACTGTCTTACAATGTTGCCATCGTTCCGAATAAAGAGATTATTATTCATAACATTGTCAGGCCGCTGTTCCCCCATTAACTGATATTATAACATAATTGGATGTAGGTACCTACCTACTGGTTTTATTAAATTTAATTGCATTTGTAGTACAAACGAATTTAATAACTTAAGGCATTTATAGACAAGTCTATGCGCGTCTGTGGACATATTTTATAAACGGGTATAGATTCGTTTATAAATATTTAATTTATATGAAATTATTAGTATGTGTATTGATATTATGTAATGTAACATGCTTGGTTAGAGATTGCCACTTGATGGCTTAGCATGTTGCGATAAGGCCGTCGCGTCGGACCATGCTGAGAATCTATTAGGGTATGTCCCCATTAGCACTTTCTAAAATGTCATTTTATTTTACTGCGACTAATATCTGCAAAATTTTCAAAACTGCATATTAAATTCAAATAAAAGCCACGTAAAATGTTTTATTTTAGTAGAAGGAATATTTTAAAGAAACAATCTTAAATTTGCGACATTTAAAAATTATTTAACGTTGAATGTTGTGGGTTGAATGGGAATTAACCCGCAAATATTGAGATAGGGTCGGCAGTAGACATCTTGTATTAATTACATTGTTTATCTACATGCATACATACATAAGTACACATAGCTATAGGCACTTAGATATACATATTTACTTGTAACAAATTGAATTTTTTAACACTTGAGTTTGTTGTTTATATGTATTTTAATGCGAATCAGATATGCCTATGTCTTGATGAAACAAGCAAATATTCCTATTATTAAAATTCATTTTTTTATTATTATTACTTTATACACAGGCTATGATTGACGAGTTTCTTGTGGTATTCTTCTCGTCATACGCCTTTCCAAAGCCATTGTAGAGTCCAGAGGCGGCTCGTCCTAAAGAGCGCTGGTGCAGTGCACTCCCACGAAAATTACAGAAGTAATCTATATTTCTTCATAATACATACTATCCTTACATTACATTCATTCTATTCTACTATGCCTATACAATAGTATATTATATTACCTATATCTACGCCGCTGTAATATAAGTTCTGTAATTTTCGTGGGAGTGCACTGCACCAGCGCTCTTTAGGACGAGCCGCCTCTGTTAGAGTCTAACGATGAGCAAGTGCACGCCTTTAGTGCCTATGCTAATAAGCGCTTTTCATTATTACTAGCTACTACCAAGTTGATTCCGAAACATCATAAGATTTTCATTCATGGGTTATAACGATCGTTAGTTTGCTTACGAGCCTTTTAATTCATGTTTGTATAATACCATACAATTCAATGCAATACGTAATAAAGTTAACATTATAAAATAATCTTAAATTTACTAATGAAAGCAAATATGATAAAAGAATTAGAATAATTACTTCAATACATGTGCACACTTGAACAAACCACTAATTGCAGACTTTATACATAGGTATATAAAAAAACAACTCATTACAATCTTGTCATAGAATATTCACCTTCATCTGTTTCAATAAAGAGAAATATCGTCATCAAAATATTAAAGTTCAAAAGTAGGGTTTGCAAAATTCCGAAAAATTATTTACGGATTTTGACCTATTTTTTTTTACACAGACCTGAATATGAAGTTATGTTGGTTTTTTCTTTTACGTTTTCGCTGTAGGGTTGCCTTGTTTTTTTTTTTCGTTGAAATTTGTTGAGGAAAAACGTATCGAATTTTTTAGAAATATGAAGTCAAAAAATTATTTTTACACTGTATTTGTTTTTATTCCTTGCACATCGTATGAGTAATTACTTAACTTATGACAGTAAAATTTGGCAAAACAATAAAAAAACTTTATCCTTAAAATATAACATAATACTTAAAAATTATACATATATTAAAACTCAAATCAGTGTTAATATAAAAAAAAATAAAGTTGATTAAATATTTGTCAGCCCTAAATTTAGAAGTGATGCATTAGAGTGTAGTGTAGTGACACATCGGATGCGGTGGTTTCGGGCGTGACGGGTGTGACGGGTGGCAGGGTGGGGTGCGGTGTAGTGGCGCGAGGGGATGCAATATTCATACGAGTGCCACTTCTACCATACAAAGCGAACGGTTCACTTCTAATCTCTAATTGCATTCGAAGCTGTTATTGATACCCTTTGTCTGTGTTTGTTCAATTTTAATTCAATGAACTCATTATTGATTATTTGTTAAAAGTGCATATTATTATGTTGTCTATAATTATATATAACTAATAGATATAGTAATAAGTATATAGCTAGTTAATAAATAATATAAAAATAGCAATAAATATGAATGCAATTTAGTATATTATTTATTAAGAGAATGATATCTTTGTTTCAGGTTTAAGTTCAGCGGAAGAGAGACATGTAAGTAACTTGAGAATGAATAAATATAAAATATTCATATGACAAAGGTCAGCGGAACGCTCTCCCGGGTTGTTATTTGCGAACATGATAGAAGGGGTGCTTGAACACGTTGATTTCATAACACGCTGCTGACTGAAACAAGTGGGTGGTGGGACGGAGGGGGTCGGCGTTCGCGAGGTGTTGCGAGTGTCGGCTATCGTGTTACAGGAGGTGGGGGATCGCGGTGCGCCGCACAGATGTGCCGCGGCTGCGAGCGAAGTGCATGCGAATCGATACCTCCACCGAGACCCTCCATGACATTGTCTTTCTACCGCCCTAACCTACTTTTGCCGACTCGCTCCGTGAGCTACTTTATTTGAATTTGTTAAAGAAACACTGAGCTGCTCTTTCGAGACGTTTGTAATGCAAAAGTTAAAGACGGATTTGAAAACCTGTTTAAAGTTGAAAATCTTTCTGGTTGCGCGATAATTCCTGAAGCAACTTAAATAAGCAGCCTTGTTATCACGAACTTACCTATTTCACTTCTAAAGAAGTTACATTCTAACTCCATGATTCTTTCCAAATTAAGTATTCACGTCGCGCTCACGCCCTCTCCCTACACCTAACTCGGGGTGCGCACGTGCGTAAACCTTAAAACCCATTTTCATTAATTGCATTAGCATAGGTTTCTACGTGGACGTCCATTAAGAATGAAAAGTCAAATAACCGTTATCATGGTCGCGGGCACTATCGTCGACTGAGCGGCAGAGTGTTAGCAGTCCTCTCACGGTCCATCTGTGCAAACACGCTGAGTAATGCACGGACGTACAATTTGCCGGAGAAGAGGCACCCGGGGGTGGTAGGGGGTGCGACTGCACGCCGTAATAAAGTTTGCATAAACCGTACCCGTCTTGGCTGCGGCAAGACGAGGGGCGTCAAGTTACACCGCGTTCGTGCGCCTCTACTTGTCTCATGTTCTTGCTTTTACTGCAAATCACACTTCACTGCGCCACACCGCCCCAGCATGAGTGAGTGCCGAGACGCAATTGTACAAGTCTCACCTCATACTTACCCTATTTATTTTTATGCATTCTTTATGTGCACGATTTCTTTTACATCGGCACGATATTTGTTAAGCCATAAACAAGGGTAGTTCACGCTTCACGGTGTTATAACTGAGGCGATAATAAACCGGGGGCTGCCAATTTACACGAAGTGAAATTGTGCCACGCTATAGCGAGTCGAGACCTCCGCAATCTCATTTGGGTAACATAATAACCGCGGATTTATTTCCGCCGCCCGGTCGTTCGCTCTCAAATCGCGCCTAATATTCAATTTGGGCGCCCGAACCGCACAAAAAGTGCTCGGAGCCGGTTCATTACGCCGCACATCTCGGCTCTTCATCCTCCTTACCTTATCTAAGCCGCTCTGAATAACGCGCCCCCCGGGCTCGCTCCCTGTCGGCACCCCCGGCCACTTCGAGTGGAAAACTCGCAGCCGAGGGCCGCTCAACCTTGTTTAGCATTCTCCACGACTTCTTTATTTAATAGATGCGGAAAAAAACTCTGCTTAGATTAAATTTGCGTTTATTTTCTTGATGATCTTATTTTAAGATGGTCAATTTCTAAAGAGCAACAGACCTCAGACGGCTCTTCGATGGCAGTAACGAGGTGTATCCAGTCGGTGACAGCCCTGCGTGTTCACTGCGCCGTGACAGCCCTGTGAATTTATTGCTCGAGACTTTCTTAATTGGAAGGAATGGCCACTTGTAATTATTAAGACGCCCCTAAAGTGAAACAGATTGCACCAGACTCCGCTTCTAGATATTTCCCACCCCTACTTTATTATTTTTAAATGTTGCTCGAGTGAGTGCTTCGTGAAATATTGTTTTCTCTCAAATCGTCAACTTTTAACGACTCTTGTATTAAAGTGAACATTTTTTTTATTCAAGTGGTTACACATTTTAAAGCAATGATTGCATATAGTCTGCTTATTTCAACAAAATCTGTTCACATACAAACTCATTGTACATAAGCTACTATAATGGGTATCTATGAGCGAGGCATCTTCTAAATCCAGGGTAATCCTGCAAATGCGTTCCAGCAGATACGAAGCTAATCCCCTTACTAGTCGTTACCCTCTGTTTTACTAGAAAGGGATGAGCTTCGTGCCCTTAACTTGTAAGGGTTGATTCTCGCCCGACCATCTTGAGATCGTATACTAAATTATTAAGTGTTAATTTTGGTTTAACAGTCTTTAATGACTTTGGGTTTTAAGTTCTTTTTCTAATTTAGTCCTTGCTTATTTTGGGTAATTATTTTTTGTTAAGTTAAGTACCTAATAATAATTAATTATTATTTTTACCAATTTATAAAACAATTTTGATTTTATTTTCCAGCCAATAGCATCGGATTAAATTATTGAAATCAATAAGCCGTATAAAGTCTTTTAAATTAGTTCTACATAACAATTTAGGTACTATAATAAAATTGATATTTTTATATGCGATGTCGTTCCGTTTTAATTTAAGAATAGCACCCCCGTTCATACTGGTTGTCTCTCATGAATTTTATACGATGGAACAACAGACGAAACGAGCTTTTAATAAGTGAGACCAATTATATTTTAATGTCAGAATGATGTACTTATCGGTTTATCGCATTTCAACAAACACTTTCTGTATCATTTAATAGTTATGTCAATATTTATAATGAAACGGGTGATTCGGTTGAAAATGCAGTATTAAGTATTGTTAGTAAAGTCCTTTCTAAAGGTTAGTGTTTTTTATTTAATTTGCTTTTTGGAAATTTAATTAATAATACGGTGGCCACGATAACAATACAAAGTATAGTCGCATAGTAATATGCATACGTGTGTGAATGAACTCGTCTACGTTATTATCAAACTCTTGGTATTCATGATTTACGTTAAGACACGGGACACCTTTTATGTCTTGTACATTCAAAGAGTTTACTATAAAAATATTATACCAGTGCAGTGACTCAACAATTTCAACTCAGTCACCTGGTATGATGTTTTTTAACCTTTAACTACTGAGGTGGATTTAATTTCACTTAAACACTGACGTGGGGGCCTCAGAGACTCGTATATATATGTGCTTGTATTTAAAAATCTTTAGGGTTTTGTGTTTAATATTTAGCTTCAGTGGATGTATTTAAATAAAATATATTTTTTAATAATTTATTTGTATATAATTTACTATAATTTCAAAATTTAGAAAACACTTAGCATTTTTTGGAAAGAATCACATGAGATCATAAATCAGTAAGAATAAATAAAATTATTTTAAAAAATCAACAAATTAATTTTGTTTTCTCATAATCTGAGAGGCCCCCACCTCAGTAGTTAAAGCCTGAAGTTTCATCAATTTTTTAAAAATAAATATGGAATTTAAAAAAGCCACTATATCTTGTTAGTAATATGTAGGTAGGTACCTATATGTTTGTTATTGTGAATGCAATATTGAAATTGCAATTCACAATTTCATCAATTCCATATTGCTGCTTGTTATTCACAAAGCGACATACCTCGAAGAAATATTACGACTTCATAGACGTGTTATTAGTGTTCCCATTCACATTGAGAAATTTGTATTATTCAATTATATTGGAATTTTATTAAGAAAATGTATTTATTAGCAAATATATTGGGTTTTAATTATGTCGTTAATTTATACAATAATTCATCTGGATGCAATTGTGACTTTTTAAACTTTCTGTACTGAATAATATATATTACGAATAAATATTTGCTTTGAATCAATCTCAAAATAAAACTCAAGTAAACGTAACGAATAGCTAAAAAAAGAGGAGCTAAATGCCTACATAGTGTTTTACTATAAAATCATTTACACGAATACTACTTATTATAAATAATTACAAACCAAATTAATAACTGTCTATAAATATTTTTTATCAATTTTTTTCTATTATTCTACGAAAGGATAAAATGAAGATTGGCGGGTTTGAAATAAAATATCTCAATTAGTTTACGTATCTACTTGATGCATCTACGTAAATTAAATATCTATAATAGTTTGAATTTATTAGCATATGACGTTTTTGAAGTTATGGTAAAAACCCTTGGTAGGCAAACTTTATTTACGTCTAATATTTAGTAAATTAAATAATCCTAAAATGTTTACAAGACTTAGCTTTCTAAAGTAAAGTTTTTACTTTCCAAGTCATGATGCAGACTGTCGGGTGCATGTTGGTAATTAGCAAGAAGTGGGGTGGCAGTTGGCACCCACCAGGCACGTCTTCATCATTTATCACAATTAGTTGCATAGCGGTAATGAGCGGAAACCCTCTTCACATTATCTTACATTCCTAACTCAACGATCAACTATGATAGTTAAACTATTTCCCTTGTAGTATATTGACTAATACTTATCGTAAGTTAGTTGTTATATCTAAATTGCGGTTTACAATTTTGATTGAAGTATTTCTTACATTTAGCAAATAAATTAGTTTGACATCAGTAACAAGTAGAGATATATGTTTAGCAGTGTATGAGAGTCTATGAAAGTGTTCATTCATATATGTGCCTTGACCTTAAAAGTCCGTTATGTTTAATATCCATTATAAATAGCTTAATATATATGTTAACATGTTGTGCAGTAAAGCGTTCATGTCGGAGTTTAACCTCCGCCATAACATCATTGTTGTATAGTATATAACCTAAGATTAGCTTTTGTATGCGAGTGGAGTGCGGTCTCGGAGCGGCCATGTTCTACAATGTGGTCGACAGCACACACACCATGCACCAATTTACTACTGCCTCACACTACCAAATCCCATTTTCATACGGCTAAAAACGTTCATAATAAAATTTGTTATCCTTTTTATTAAGCTTCAATGCACGCCCGAAGATAAAACGATTCGTTCCGCCAATCCAAACAATCGTTTAAAACACTAAGGCCACAATAAACAAAGGGTCAAATCGAAACATATAATCTCGAATTCGCTTAAAACGATTAATCATAAAAAATGCGTGGGTTGCAGCCCTTTTCGAGCTTCCTCGTTACGGGCTAAGACGAGAATCATTAGGAATTAAATTTCCCCTTTCATTAGTCCCTCAACCCTCGTATAATTCCGGACGCGGAGCAATAACAATATAAATCCCCCGTCGCGCCGAGCGGGGGATTACGGCTTGTCTCGACCCTAATTTAGGGCTGCCCCCGCCCCGGATTAACGAAGTGGCGGAATCCGCTAGGGTTGTCGTTGCGCATAAACTTGTTACGTGTTTAATGTTTTATTGACGGGTGGTGAGGGAGCTTCCATTTAAATAACTCCTCGACCCTTGAGCGGCACTCCTTCACGGCGCATTCCTTCAGTTGACCGCATCACGTCTAACCCCCATTACAAGCCGTCAGTGTCACACACACTTACCTACTTTGTAATAGCTAAGTATTTAAAATTGACGTCGGTCTAGACTTAATGTATGCGTCTAATCGATTATGCATGTATTATTGTTTCACTTTGTTATTGGAACTTTTAATTTGCATTCAATATAAAATAAAACCGAAATTAGTCACATGGCATGCGGCATGCCAGTTTTAATCACGCTTTATGGATCAAAAATGAAAAACCGCTTCCCCTCATGTTACGTGTATTGTTTCTGTATATTCCTCGGAGAGGCGTAACGAATCGTTTATTTCTGGTATTAAATCGTAGCCGGGAGTGTTGATGCACATATTGCGAACATCGCAGAGGGCTCCGACCCTCCAGGATTTATGCGGAGGGATCGCAATTAAAGGAGGCCGACGTAACATGAGTCACTAGTCACGAGGCGCGATATGCCAATAGATTTTATTACCATATTAATGTTATTGCTATTTGAAGCTTTATTACTTGCACAAATCGAATTTGTTAATCCTCACCGGACGGTTTATGTTCTTCTTGTTTTATTGTCCAGTTTTATGTTCGTATAAATGTTACAACTAAAACGTCTCGACACAATTTTATAAACACGCAAGTATTTATAAAATAAACGTGGCGTGGTGTTCGCGCCTCATTCTATATTAAAATTTATCAGAACCGCAAAGTAGACGCTAACATAAAATTAAACTCGTCGACACTTAAGGGTTGGTAGTTTGAAGGGGGGTGTTCCGTGAAATTTCTCGTGGAATGTTGAAATGGCGAACGAGTTTCGCAAGTCAACTCAATTATCGTTTTAATTAAGGCGCCGTGCCACGTGACATTTGTTTGCGTGCTCGAGCCCCGCCGCCCCGCCGCCCCTCCTCCCGGCCGCCTGTTAATTGTGCTAATTACTCCTGTAATGGGAAGGGGCGAGGTGAGATTGCTTATCGACGGCTTTCACGGAATTTACTTTGTGTGATACATCTGTACTCACAGATTGGGCGCCAATTTCGAGGGTTAATTGAGTTAACAATTCCTCTACGCTTCGTGTTATAATAACCGGCTCGGATCGAGTGTTCGCAATTAAATAATAATAAATCTCGAGTAGTCTCGAGCGGCTCTCGTGTTCGGACACTTCGCTAATATAATTTCAAACTAACGACTACTTCAATAATGAAAAGCATTTCCATTGGGCAGATTTCCAAGCTGTGTAGTGGTACTCGCGCCGGTCGAGGAGACACCGGGCTGCCAGCCGAGACCAATTTGGTTATTTGGGGTCGACTATAAACCGATAGCGCACTAAACGCAATCTTCCACTCGCAGCTATAAAGTTTACGATCCACGTAAAAACGCGCCCCGAATGCCGACTCGCTCCCATAAATTTATGCTAATGTATTCTTTATAGGAGTTTAATGTGTATTCAGAAATTCCACGATTATTTATGTATACAAATGAACCGGCGGAGTTAATTTTAAAGTTGCACAGTTCCGCAGTTCACGCGCGAACGAACTATTACACTTTTTGTCATCGCTTCCTCGTACATAACACCGGTCTTTGTTATTCACATCCTTCACTTAGAGGATATCAATTCAGAAAGCACAAGCATACGACATCTGTGTCATCAATTCATGCATAAGACCTGCCCACGACTGACTGACTCTAAGCCAACAAATACGGTACGATTTAATTTAATTTTTTTGTATATAGAATAGTAAATAATATTTGAAAAGCCGGCAAAACTTCCACATAAGTATAATAACGTGATCATAAATATTAATACAACTTAAAAGTAAATGCTAAGTAATAAAACTTTGCGATGACAGCGTCATAAAATGGAGCGATATAAAGTAGCGAGGGGCACAATAAAAGCTGAAAACGTCGCGTGTAAATCACGTAACTTTTGAAAACTATTATGCCTGAAATATAGTCCGAACTCAATCCGTACATCTCCGAGCGGCGGGCGGTCTATTTATCTATTTCCCCCTACTTCCGCCCGGCGTCCGGTTAACCGCCCCCCTTCCGGTTAACCGGGCGGTGGCGCGGCTAAACGGCTCGTCGCGTGACCGCAGACAATAAGCTCGGGCCACGTTAACAGCGCGCCTGTGTGTTCCCACTTTATATGCCCGCGTATGTGAGAGCATCTTCTGCCTACCGATACATTTTCTTAGTCGTAACTCTTTTTCAATCATATTAGTTCCTATCTATCGGCTTGTAGTTTTAATAACGTATCTATTATATTGAAAGTTTGTTTAAAGAATAATTTGGGTACATAAAGTAACAAATAAAAAGCTAACAAAATAAATCCGCATTCCCCCAACTATTAAATAAAATGCCACTCTATTCTACCTCGACTAAACTAAAAACAAATTCGATAGAATCATCGGTATCCCTTTCCCCAGAAGCAAGTTCTCAGTGAAATTGCGTTACTTGAAATCCGATATGGAAAGCTATTACCGTGCTCCGTCCGAGACGGCTCTCGTAAAATTAGGGCTGTCCGGGCACGTCCTCATCGCATCGACATCGGCAATTCGTACGTGGACGCACCCCGCAACCACTCCGACCCACTTTACGACACTCTTTCACGCGACTTGTGCGAATAATAAAACTTTATTGCCAACATCTATGCTATCAAATATCCAATAAGTCTGTCGCTCGTAATAAGACGTGTTGCTTTTTACTATCTCACTCGCTTTATTACAAGTGAGCGTCCGTACGCCACGAGTGTCTTATATGTTTATAACCGCCATTTTGTAAAAACACACGTGATCAATTACTGGATACGCCCACACACATTCTATATAAATCTATTTCCTCAATCGGATAAATAAAACTAATAGCTATTTAACATCGAGTGTCACATTAAGTGATCGAGTGGGCGATCGGAATGTCTGCCGTATCCACGCACCCATTGTTTGTTAAAAGTGGACCGCTTCCGACGTCAATTAACCGAACGGCCTTTAACATAATTTACAATTTATGTGAGACAAATAATCCTACATTACATTATAGTGAGTCACGGCGAGTAAGTCACAGCGGGGCGGCGACAGGCCGGCGCTGGCGAACAAATTAACAGGCGCTCGCCACTCCGCACTGACTTACTGCCTCGTAAAATTAGGCCCCGTTAGTGTATGCCGAGGCTCCCTAGGCCCCACTCGAGCGCCATAGGCGACTATCTAAACTATGACAATAGGCCACAAATAACGTTTATTACACTGGTGTAATTTAATATGAGGACGGACGCTCACGTGCTCGTATCTCTTCGAAGATCTTAAAAGCCTACAATACAATGTTCCATTATACCTATACTCAATCTATAACAAAATTACACGACGGGAAAGCTCTCGGCAGTGAATTCGCTGAATAATTTTCGCTCCACTGAATAATCCCTCAAAACTGGATCTGTCAGACGAAGCCAAACAGAGCATCGTGCACTCGACCGAAATATTGATAATCCGTGTACTGGATACTTCATCTGAGTGTCTCTGTGTACGTAGCGTTATGTCAACATGAACGAAATCAGTGAGCGTGCGGTGCGGCGCGGCACGTATATGATTATTTCATTAGGCCGTATTTGCGCGTTCATCCAAATACACGTTCCTCCCGACGCCGACGGGCGAATGGGGGCGGCCACTCCCCGGCCTAATCATGCGGTCAGTTTGCTCTGCTTCAGCGTGTTTTGATATCGATATTGTATACACATGCCCTCTCTCAATAGTGCTGATAATGTTTGCCTATATTATGTAAAATTGCTATACAAATTCTTATACTAGAGCATGAACCAATGTGGATGGATAATGGATATTTATTATAATTGTAAAATGTTTTACTATACATTTTTGTTTAACCGCATTCTTGTTTGAACTCCAAACATTTTGTAGTTTTACGACAGACGGTTGTCAAACAGAGCGGGGGATTTGAACAGTTGTTTATTTGTTACAGAGAAACTCGATATCGCCAGGAGAGAGGGAAAAGTATAGAACAAGGAGTCCGGCAGAGCCTGAACATAAGAAATTAAAGAAAGAAGAAAAAGATATGGGGCATGTAAGTTCATGAAACAAATTAGATAATTATTGAATTAATTAAATACATAATTAATCAATGGGCATTGTAATATATAATATATTCAGCTCGAAAGTATAGTTAGAAATTTTAGCTTATGTGTAAAATTATCTACCATATTTCGACAATGAGAAACAAAGATATGGCAGGAATATTATTCATACCTAAATCGAATTAAATTAGCATAATAGGCATGAATTGAAATGTCATTAATATTTGCCTAAACAAATCTCATTTGAAAGCAATTCCATGTTGTGCATTAGATATATTTTAAATATAATGAACCCTATAAAATTGTTTCCAGGACTTAGTTGTAGACGATGCGAGTGAAGAGCCCACATCACCACACAATGGTGCGCCGTCACCACGAGAGAACGGTCTTGATAAATTACAACCTAAGAAAGAACATCCCCCGCACAGTCCTAGGTAAGCTTGCTAACTCCTTAAGCTAACTTTGCAACAACTCGTTCTTTACTTTAGATAAAAAGTTGTAGAGTGTAGCCATGCGTGCATACATGCGATACATTATACGTGATTAGATCTTGTAACCAATAAATAAGTTTAACTAATTTTAATAGCTTTTATGCAGTTTACTATCATGTTTATTTTAGTTAATATGTATAAAAGGTAGTCAATGGTTTAATTATGTTTATGTCATCGCCGACTGTTGGTCTGGTGACATAGTGATTGGTGGAATTTTGATAAAACAAGTGGTATGGAGGTGACCACGCGAACGGTGGAACATTAATTACTACTAACATTATATTAAAGTTAACTTTATAATTAAAAGTATGTGAAAATATCTATAAATTTAATAGAATAATAATGAATACGCTATTCTGTATATCTGCAGGTCAGGAACATCAAGTAATGCCTCGACACCGTCAGCAAAGAAAATAGATGAAAAACCTAGTACACCTATATCAAAACCTGTCACACCTACGTCTGGTGGAGCACCCGGCAGTGGCAGCGGAGGATCAGGCGGTCCACCTTTAAAAGCTGCAGTGAAACCTCCAACATTACAATACCCTTACTTAGCACACGATGCTTATGGTTTGGGAGGATATTCGGCTAGAGCTGCCTTAGCATATGAACCCTCTTTAAGACCTCCTGTTGGACCAGCTGCTTTAGCGCCTATACCTGGTGGGAAACCGTAAGTAATGTTTATATCCAAAATTATTTAGTGAATCCTGGTAATAACTGAACTGTAATTTTGAAATACGAAATCAAATCTTTCTAAACTTGAAGATAACAAATTTAATAATTTCTTTCAGGGCATATTCATTCCACGTATCAGCAGAAGGTCAAATGCAACCTGTACCATTTCCACCAGATGCGTTAATGGGTCCAGGAATACCTCGTCACGCTCGACAAGTATCTGCGTTAGCTCACGGTGAAGTTGTCTGCGCCGTGACGGTCTCTAGTCCAACCAAATACGTCTACACTGGTGGCAAAGGATGCGTCAAAGTGTGGGATATTTCGCAGCCGACGAAGTCACCGGTTAGCCAACTCGACTGCTTGGTGAGTCGGTAACTGTCAATCGTGAATACTGATATGATAGTTTTTATTTTTTGTTTGTACAACCCTATATATAACCTTTTATATATTTCAAAGTGATCCAAGATTGTCAATAAATATCATTTGTTTTATTTTCTTTATTCAAATATTTTCTCTCGACACCTATTTCATGATAGCATTTCTCTTTTACTTCCAGCAACGTGACAATTACATCAGATCAGTGAAATTATTACCAGACGGTCGTACTCTCATAGTTGGCGGAGAGGCCTCCAATCTCTCAATATGGGATTTGGCATCACCTACACCAAGAATAAAAGCTGAACTGACGTCTTCAGCGCCTGCGTGTTATGCATTAGCAATTAGCCCAGATTCCAAGGTATTTATTTCAGTACATTCAAGTAGTTGGACTAATAATCATGGTTAATATCTATCAATAAGTACATATTGCTTACATATGACTGCACTCAGAAGCGCATCACATGCAGGCTGACTTAAATTATAATAATAATTTATTAGATTTTTTATGTGGGTAGTTGTAACTTTGGTAACTTAATTCTGCGGGTCTTAACATTTCATGTATTTCTTGTAATTTTTCAGGTATGCTTCAGTTGTTGTTCAGATGGTAACATAGCTGTATGGGATTTACATAATCAAACATTAGTAAGACAATTCCAAGGACACACAGATGGTGCTTCATGTATTGACATTTCTGCTGACGGTACCAAATTATGGACTGGTGGCCTTGATAATACTGTTAGGTAAGCATTGAAATAATAAATTGTTAATTGGTCCTTCGAACCGGATTTTCAAGGGAATTAATAATCTTAATAAATTACAGATCATGGGACTTGAGGGAAGGAAGACAGTTACAACAGCATGACTTCAGTTCGCAAATCTTCTCATTAGGATACTGTCCAACAGGTAGGTAGTTGAACTAAAATAAGTTCTTCTAAATAAGCTAGACTTACAAATGATTTCGGTTTGACGTTAAATTATTGAATAAGGCTGTCCAGATTCACCATTATTATAAATGTAATATAAATATATTCACTATTAAATGTTTGGATGTCTGTCAGTTACCTAATCTCTATCTAATCTTGTCCTAATCCTATGTCGGCATAGTGGGTATTGAAAAAATATAAGCACAGGTAAATACGTTTTTATTATAGACAGTTAACAATCTTTGCGATTTCAGGCGAGTGGCTCGCAGTGGGCATGGAGAACAGTAACGTGGAAGTGTTACATGCCGTCAAACCAGATAAATATCAGTTACATTTGCACGAATCTTGCGTTTTATCATTGCGATTCGCGTCCTGCGGAAAATGGTTCGTTTCAACAGGAAAAGATAATTTATTAAATGCCTGGAGAACACCATATGGAGCTAGTATATTCCAGGTAAGGGTTTTATATAATACAGCCTAGTATAATAAGAGTCGCCTTCATGGACCATACTCTAGTTTAATATGCCAGGATAACTTATCTTCTTCTTCTTTTAATAGTGGTCTCGGATGTCAATGTCCATTATTCGAGCAAAAATAATTACAAAAACTAACATCATATAAGGTTAAAGAACATGTTTTTGATGAATATATATTTTTTTTTCAGTCAAAGGAATCATCGTCAGTGTTAAGTTGCGATATATCATCGGATGACAAATATATAGTTACGGGCTCAGGTGATAAAAAAGCAACTGTGTACGAAGTGATTTACTAAGTGTTTTTGTGGAACTTAAAAGTAAGTGAACAAAAATGGACGTGTTCCTTTTATTTTTCCTTTTTAATTATTAAGTTTTTATTAAGACTTTTTACTGAAATACATTTTTAATTCACGCTCTATAATGTTGTTAAATTTCCACTTTCATCTGGGTTTTACTAAAAGTATTTACAGTCTAAACTTTACCTAGCGACACTTTAGAGACTGCGTTTTTTATTGCGTTATTGAGAGTGGTCGTTAAACCGATTTTATTTCACTAATTTAAAACATATGTATTTACTAATTAAGCATAAAGTGCCAGTTCTTTAATTTATGCAACTTATAAAGTACTAAAGGAAATTATTCAAAATTATTTTGCTTATAATTCCCGCTACAAATTCCCGCTATTGTAGCGGGAATTATAAGCAAAATAATTTTGAATAATTTCCTTTAATATGGATTTCCACAAAGTAACGCCTGAAACAACTAATTATTATAAAGTACTGTTTATTGCTTAATAATGACGCCTTGTCGTTATTTAGAGTGGTTGTGATGCTACATAGAGTGTATCATTGTTTGGGTAACAAGATAAACGGTCAAATAATGTCGACGTTTTAGGGAGTTTGTTGTTAAATGGAGTTTACACTGTAATTGTATGCTTGGTTTTATATAAAGAACGTAAATAGGTTTAAATTGACCAGGAATTGTATGTCAAAATATTTTGGTCAATATATAGTTGACAATATTAACTTTTTAACTATAAAGCCAGACATAAACGTGTTCACTGATTTAATGCTATTGTAGTAAAAAGTAATTAGTCTGAAAAACTTAATAATTGTGGGAATATAATAAAAGAATGATACGTATAAAGTGCTCGTGTTAGTGCCTCGTTTTGTGTTTACGACGAGCCGTGGACGTTCTATGAACGATGAATGGTGATATTAAGCTTTAGTGTAAATATTATGGGGTAGTAGGAATTAATGCCTTTAGCAAAGAAGGGTAGATGTTAAAATACAAACCGGCCATTCTATCTGGTCGTGCATAAAAATTTAAATAATAAAACGCGTTTCAGTAAATTATAAAATTGTATAGCTAATTTTTTTTTGCTATTAATTTCTTAAAATAAATATATAATCACTTTTGTGCACGACTGTACGTTGGTAGGGTTTGGTTGGAGTTTTAAAATCTACCCAGCTGTGTTAGGTTTGTAAGAAAACTTCTATATAATTATATTTTTCAAACGTTTATTTTAAATGGAAGTTTTTTTATAATTCTTTTTTCTTTGCCGATCGACGGTTTATTGTACAAAACATTGTATATACTCACTTTAAATCTGATTGTTTTAATCAGTCAAGTTATATAAGACCGACTGTTGGCAGAGAGGGATTTTTTTGAGGGCATCATATTTTTTTGTAAAGTGAAAATAAGTACATTATTGTTTGTTATAATTTACGAAAATAATTGTTAAAGGGTGTTTTAAATACTTAAATAATATTATAGAAATAAAAATAAAGGATTTTCTTTCACCGACATCTAATTGATAATTTTTCAAATGGCTTAAAAATTATTTATTACACCCTTTTTCAAAAACACACTGTATATAGATCAATAGACCAATAAAAATCTATAATAGATTGTTAAATATTTTAAAAGTTAATTTTGGTAGTTTTGATAACGATCTGTTGTCTCTCTCTATCGCTCGTATGAGAGAAAGAGTCAAATATATAATTGTCAATGTTTTTTAACTTGAATATTTTGTTGGGTCTCAAAGTTACCAAAATTAACTGTAGTGCCTGTATGTATTCTTCAAAGTCCATGTCTATTGAGCGATGTTAGCTCGAAGTTCAATATAGTACAAAACTTGTTAAACGTTTTACCCTCGCGCCTATCTATTCAAAGGTAGATGTTATTTTGCATTTAGTTTAGACACAGAAACTCTAAAATTGTTAAAATATTTGTTATTTTATATACTCTTATTGTAAATTGATAAGTTAACAATGCTTAAAACTATATTTCGTGGAACTTTTTTAGTGATGTCCGACGTTATTCGCGAACAAACACTAATTTGAAAGACTTTATTACTAATTTGAATTAACTATTAGATTTCGTTCTACTATTAAAGAACAACACTTCAGTTTCGCTGCAAAAATAAGTCTTTCAAATTTTGTTATCTTAATATGAATTTTGTTTTAAAAGTTCATTTTTATTGGTCATTTACTGAAACAATATACCGCATGCGGGAACTTTCTATATACAATACACGTCTCAGGTATTAGTAGAAACTGCAGTTACTCGCTATTTGCTAATTTAAAACAATTGGTACAAGATGCGGGCGGTTTTAGAAATATCCCGCATGCGGTAATGTGAATGGGCCATAAAGGATTTGTGAAGAAATGTTGAGTTAAAAATGCTAGAGAACACAAATATATGAGTTTTGGAGAAATATATGATATTTAATATTGTAAATAAATATTGTTTTCATTGTAATTATATTTGCACGCTATGGTGGCGTTTTGACATGTTACAATGGAGATGTAATATATATGTTATTATCTAAAAAATAGTCGTAATAATGCCAATAAAGTATCAAATTATTCTTTCTGAAGTTTTTATGAAACTTTATGAGTGGGACAAATGTCAAAACATACATCATAGCGTGCCGATTGTATCGTCTCATCTGTTTTACGCGTAGACTACGTTTGACATATTTTCTCTAGTACATTTAACTCAAAAACACCACTACTCATGGGATATACCCAATAATAAGTATACATTTCCATGAATGGTAATTGTAAAAAAAAATTAAAATGTTTTTTTTTTAAATTACTACGAGTAAAGCATTATTGTATTTGGTTCTTTAACGTGTACTTAAGTCAGTCATTAAGTCGTTAGTTTAGTATGACGCGGTGTATGTATTTTTTTTGTTGAGCGCCGTAGTGGTATGATGGTCGCAGATCTCAAAGACGATTACGTTTCATATTGTTGTAAATGCTCGTATTAAAAAGAAATGATATGCGCAATTATTTTTTGCATTTTTATTTTGTTCCTTACCTTACCTAACTTAAACCTGAATTACCTAACTGTTTCTCACACATTGTTTATTAGAATTATCTGAGATAATTGCTTAGAATTTATTATTGATACAATAAACCATGGCGTTTTTCTGTATGATTTTAGTTCAACATGCCACCGATAGGTTCGCTTTTTTATAAATTAAAACAGAATTTCTAAATTCTATTTTTATAAATTTTATTTTAAAAAAAGAAGCTAAAATCGTAGATGGGGTTAAGGAATGTAATTTTAAAAGCTTACAGGGATTTGGCATTTTCTATCTAAATTTGTGGTTTTATAAATTAACATTAATGGAAATATAATCGATTGTCTATCATGTTATGGCGTTAACACCCATTAGATAAGCCATGTGGTTTATAACGCAATAGGTTGATAAACAAAGCCAAAATCGACTCTGATTCTTCGATTGCGACCAATAGTTTAAATGACTGTGGATTACCGTCGAATTTATTTTTACTTTTCAAAAACTTAACGGCTGTTGACAAGTGAAGAAGAAGTGGAAATATATATTGCCTTTGCCTAACCCTATCTAGCTAAAGTATATGAAACAAGCATGTATTTAATGCAGCGGTTCTCAAACTTTTTTGGCGAAGGAAAAAGCCTTAATATAATTATAAAAAACTGATTTATATGTATTTATTAATCATATTGCAATGTAATATTACATAATATTTAGTTGGAATATTTAGATGTAACCTTATAATCTCCCTTTGGTAGGTATTTTTTGCAGTATTTTAGCCCTGGGGTTCCGCGGAACACACTGAGAATGGCTGAATTAATGAATATTTAATAAATGTGAACGATTTATTTTCTAGGCTCATTCTTAGCGGCAGCAGCTTTTTGGGCTTTATTAAAAACAATGAACAAAATGACAATTAGTTAAATAATTAATAGGCCCCCGAGTAGTATTAGTCCAGGGTCCCATAAATTCATGATCCACCCCTGCTTAGCAGTCATCGTTTCGCTACAAAAACTAGGATGAAAGCCTACCTGTAAGCCTTAAAACAACCGTAGCGTAGTTGTTAGCACGCTAATTTCGATTTCCGAAATTTACTGGTAATATTTGTGTACCTACCTATAATAAAAAGTAGACACATATTTTAGGTATGTTATGTTCGTTTGCATTTCGTAAATATATAGAGCGAATCAATACGAACCTGTCGGTGGTGCGTAGAACTAACAACGACCTAACAAAAAAAAAAGCTGTTGACATTTACGAAATACACACACCTTTAATGTCAAAACAGTACTGAACGTCCTAAATGTTAGAGTATTATATATGTATTTATTTATTTTAAATTAGATATATGATAATTAATTAATTAAAGTCATAATGTGGACTAATTGATAAGAGGAGGCGCCGGTGGCTGGCAGTGCCAACATTTGTTCACAGCTGATCATGACCGCGGATCAAATTTCACCAGAACATTGTTAGGTGATACGTATTGCGTTAGTGGTATTTTTTTGAATATGTGACGTCAATGATTTTTGTTTTTATACAAATGTTTGGCTGTATTCTTTGTTTATTCTAATGTTTCTATTATTTAAAGTTTAATCACTCATAAAAAAGTGCGCAATTACGAGCAATCTTCATAGTGGATGGATGTGCTCGAAACAACAGAAGCAATCGTTTGATTAAAAGTTACTCTGGACTTTGTTGGTTTTACTTCAAATTTATTTTTCTATTTAAACACATTAAATATAGTGGAGTCATGTGACTCATATTCCACTTCACTCCACGAGCTCTCCTTGCATAAGGATACAGAGAGGAATATATCAATATAATAAATACATTTTATTTAGTTCTTCTATTATACATATAATTCTATTATCTATTAAAGACAATTCTGCCAATGTCGAGTGTTCGGGCAGCAGCCCAATAAGAGATTATAAAATTTCAATTCACACCCTCATGTCAAAAAAACCATTTTCTTTAGTTGTTCTAGTTAACGCATAACCTCTAAACAAGCGTCAGAAATATCTAAAGACTACAAGTATTACATTCATTAAAAATAAATATTTGCACGGGATAAATATAAATTACTTGGAGTTAATGTCATATCATTTTCCAGGATAAACTCAAATAAAAATAATGATAACTATTTCTGATAAAATACTATATTATTCTATGAAGTCTAATTCATGGTAAAGTGACTCATGGTCTGATAACCCAAATATAAAAAAATAATGTTACTTTGTACTTTTCTTTAAAAAAAAAAACAAAGAAAGAACGGCTTTGTTTGAAAATAAAAACAAATGCAACAAAAACTTCATAAGTCATTGGTAAAATATTCGAATAGATAGATAGGCAAGGTATAGAACGGGCAGTATTTCCCGCTACCTTGGGATACACGATATCATCGATGTATCTTGTTGGTAGACGTTTGTTTTTCTATATGTATCTATATATATCTATTTTGTTAAATCCCCCCTCTCCTCTGCCTTTTCCTTCATATTGATATTAGTATTATTAATATTATTTTAAATAAGTTTAGAACGCTCGATTGTCATTTGTTCGTACAATATTGCCCTAAACCAATGTTTCCTAAACTATGGGTCGCAACTCGCAACCAACTGGTGGAGCGCGAGCGAATATTGAGTGGGCCCTGCCTGCAGAACGACACACCGACCGACCAAGATGTCAAAACTATAATGGCGAAACATAGGAAACAATTTCATTCTTCCCATTGAAATAACTTTTTTGATGTAATTATGAAGACATTAAGTAACAAAAAAAATGTATTTAAACTTTGTTTGTTATTTGAAAAGTCCTTAATTTATATTGGTAACTGTTACATTTTCTAGAGGTGAGTCCTGAGTTTGGAAACTTGTATTATGTATGTATGTATTGGGTCGTAGCCCAGACAACTTTGGGAACCAGTGCCCTAAACAATTTTGATTGTAGTTAAGAAATCTACGATTCCTACTATCGAGTGGACCTCGTACTTAGCGTGCAGTCTAAAAAATAATTTTAATTATGTATGTTTTGGATAATTTATTTCAATTCGCGCTCGTTACTTAATATCAACAATATTTATCAATAAGTTTTTATCTAAATTCTCTCACGTTGCAATCGTATGTAACTATAATTATTAATAAATTAAATAAGTTTTATTGTATTCGTGTCTTTATTATGAGTAATGCTGGTTAATTAAGTATGCGGCGGTCTCCTCAATAAACCGAAAATAATATTTAAGAGGATTTAAGGTTTTGACGTTGTGATAATTATATTTTCAATCCATTTTAATCCCCATTATTATTACACATCAGTTTCTCCAAAAGTACATTGGCTTAATATATCAGACAATATACACAGGTCTTAGAATTGAAATATTGTAAAACCCAACTATAGCATTTTCGTTCGCATTCGATTCGAAAACATAAAAAAATAAATGCATAATTTTCAATATTAAAATCGTTACTAAAGAAAACAGGTAAGCGAAGTGATGGATCAAATACAATTTAATTAAATTTAAAAGATAAACACGTCGTATCACGAAGAGGCTAGTGATCAACTAAACCACATTGGTCTGCTGGGCTAATGAAACAAGCGTAATAGTGTTAAGATTGTTTCCTCTGTAATTTCTATATACATTTATATGTAATTAATTAAATATTACAATTTCAGTAAGCCGCAAGAAGTGTTTTAAATTTGTTAAATCACATTCGTTAATAACTTCAGAATTCAGACGTAGCCGTGTTACCCGGTTTTCCCCTATATTAAAAGCGTGTTTATAGGCATAAATCTTTGTTTATCATTGGAAAAAAATTAATAATATGCAGTTAAGATGTGAAGGACCTTTGCGAAAGGTCAAATAATGTAAAAACTCACAATAATACTGATAACAAAATATTACAAAAGTGAATGATCCAAAATTAACTAAAGAATAAAGATAATTATTAATAAAATACATTTTATTAATAATTAGAAATATTGTTAGCTATTGCTTTAAGATATAAGTTTTAGGTTATTCGTAACGTGATCTGATTAATTTAACCGACTTTTGCGGCTTACGATTATTTTTACTTTATTGCAAACTTCATGGTCGTAGAAAGAGACAGAAAATGGAGATAAGTCGTAAAAGCGTATTTTAACACTAGAACTACCAACCGGTCAATATGACCGGTTTAAAAAATTCTTCACAATACTTTTATGTAAAACATTACTCATTATTTTTTGTAAACGATTATATTTTTTTACAATTCTATAATAAATTTATTGATTTATATTTAACACTTTGCAAGCACAAGTCATCCGGTCATTTTGACCGGTTGGTAAAAATAGATCATATTGACCGGCTGGTAGCTCTAGTGTTAAATCCATTTCTATGTTATTGAATTTTCTCATTGTACGACAATAACCAAAAGGCTAACTCATAACATTAAGAAATAAACTTATTTAATAAAAATAAATAAATAATTATTAATAATTAGTTAGTACTAACACCAACATTAATTGTATATCAAATAACTCATCAATACCCAACGAGCGCTAATCACCAAAAAAACTTTTGGAAAAATCTGTTATTGTTTTGATAAATTTTAATATCCTACACAATACACATGGCTCGTCACTCATTGAGCTCGTATGTATACGGCGATAATCGTCGATCCGTGTTATCTCTCGTCCGCCCGTCTGTCCGGCCAGTCGCCTCAGCGAATGCAATATTCATTCATAGACCAACTTCGGCCATAACCACTCGCACAATGAGTTAAAAATAACATCGAAACAGTGTGAGTAAATTATTAACCATAGTTTTGCACTATTCATATTTCTAATAAAAAAAATCTAAATTTAAAATTCCAAAATAACATTCAACTGTTTATTAATATTAAATGTTAAATTTTTCAGAGTCAACATGTTTCGTGAAATCTTAGATGGAAATCCAGATGAGACGTTATTCGAGGAGCAGTTGTTTGAGTTCTCTCCAGCAGAGAGTCTCATCAACTTCGATTTGCCCAGTTCATTCAGCGGCGAATCCAACAGCTCGTGGCCGCTTAATGATTTCTGTGAATTAAATAGTTGTGATACACTGCTAAGTCAGCACATAAGACAAGATAGTGTGGCAGACTCGCTAGATTTCACTGACTTATTCGAGTTCCCCGATTGGGACAAAACGATAGACTTTGATGATTATTTCCTTAGAACTTTGACCAGTGATTATGAAGTGGGTACACCGGATTCGTCACCAAGTGAAGACACGTCAGCTTTTACACAATCAAAACATGTAGACACGAAACACGACACGCAGTCGAATTGGATTGATCATAGTAAGCCGAAAGGAATACCGATGCCAGTGAGAGTAGAGTCTGGACCATGTGGAAAATATAACGATTGGGGAGAGCCTAAGTATTGTACCGACGTGGGTGCGTTCAGATGTCCTGTAAAGGAATGTGGAAAATTGTATGCGAAAGCTTCACATGTGCGTGCTCATTTGCGACGTCATAGCGGCGAGAAACCTTACAGATGCACATGGGCTGGATGCAGTTGGAAATTTGCACGATCCGACGAGTTATCCAGACATAGAAGGAGTCATTCTGGTGATAAGCCATATAGATGTGGTGAATGTGGTAAATGCTTTGCGAGATCTGATCATTTGTCTAAGCATGGCCGTGTTCACGCACGACGTCGTGCCATCGCCGCGGCTGCGACGGCTCGACGTCCACCAATCAGTCTTCGGCAACGTCGCCACTTAACAATATAAAGAATACTCAATCGAATAGTGAGACTGTGATGTTATATAGACAATTGAGTTCGAAAGGAAGTTAAAATAAGTAACGATGCGGGCATGATAATGGAATAGAATGGGACGTCTGTGTAGTGGGTTCGCTTATGTATAGGAATGTCAAAATAAATAATAGAATCAGTATATTGACATTGTTGTTTTTTTATTTCAATATTTCGATTTATATTTTTTAAATCATATATAAAAATTAAATAATCTATAGAAACTAACAGTGTTCAGTTTGTAAAACTGGAAAATAATACAGTATTTTTTTAATTAAAAACGACTAGCTATTGTAAACTATTGTCTTATTAAAAGCAAAGAGGTAATCCTGTATACAGTCTAGTATTCAATAATATTTTAATTTTTAAGAGGCATATGCGGCATAATCTAAGATCATTAAAGTCACTGAATGTAACTACTCTAGAGTATTTAGCTATTTTGTATCCTTTAACTGAATCCTGTCTACATTCTGAGAAGCGAATAGAAATAGATTACATAGCTTTGTTATTATAAAATTTATAAAAATGTCAACACGTAGAATCAATATTACAAACTCATACTAGTATTACTACACAAAAAATGTTCAATAGCGCATAAACACTACTATCTCTCGTTAGTAATACTTTCGTTCTCCTATTGACTAAATAATCATAAGTTGCATGTGTCAGTTTCGACTGTTTTTTTATTTTCGGGCCATAAAGCAAAACATTGATTACGATTCGCTAAAATACCGCTAGAATAACAACTTTGACAATTCTAATACTGTTGCCATAAAAAACTTCGATAGATATAAATATATTTATAATTATTATTCATTTAAATTCTCTAATATATTTTTTAATTTAATGTAAAGCATATATTAAATTTTGTCACAATATTATAATTTTTTCTCATTAGTTTCTTGAGAAAAATCAACCTAAAGCCTATGGACTTAATTTAAAAATAATTTCATTTACCTACAACAGTAGCTTTGTCTATAGTGTAATTCATTATAATCCGTCTATTTCATATTGTATATCCTAAAACTATGATCGGTACCGGAATGTTGTATTTTTTAAATTAATTGCATAATATATCCAATCTCCACCGTAGACACACGAACAAAAATGGAGGTTTCGTAGATTAGATTTCTCTCGGGATATTTTATTACAAATAATTAATATAAGAGTTATAATTGCTTGTGAAAGATATATAATCATTCTGTGTTGTAAACAAAATTAAATATAACTCTACCGTTGCGGTTACGTGGTGCGTTTTGAAGAACTGTGTTTGACAAATAACAGGTTGTTGAAGACACCGATTTCCCTGCCGTTAACTACGTTATTAAATATAGCTCTCTAACATCTCTTATCAACTTGGAAGTCTTAATAATCTAAAGTGAGTGAATAATTCGGAAAAAAAGCGCAACGAGAGCCCATCTGTACAACTGCAGGTCTTGAACAGCATGTGACCCAAATATATCTGGGACTTCGTTTGTGAACCCTTCATATAAAGTGAAAAACTTTGTGATTATCTGTATTTTTAATAAAAAGGGTGATCTCGCTAGGGTAGAAATGTCATGTGGGTCACCATCAGTCACACATGAGATGCGGTTTTAAGACCTTTGGGGGGGGTCTTATGGTAAAGAAACAGTAATTAAGAGACAACATGTGTCGTGAGTGTATTTTCATCATAATAAGTAGATACGTTATAGTTAATATCATAATTCCCATGTCAAATAGAGATGTGCGCTTGAATGAGTATTAAACAACATGAATTCGAGGGACAGAGTAGATTTAAGTTGCACCAAGTGAAACACAATGTTGTACGATGGCACATACTGAAAATCACAGATATATTGTACAGGTAAGTTGTTTATATATATATATACATACATATAAACATTAAAAGTTGAATTAATACGGGGTGGGATCTTGCTAAGCCTACATAATATTATCAGTAGAGGGTTGTTTGAGTAACCCTAAAGTGGTCTACACAAAAAAATCTTTAGGTCTATGCTAAAATATGGCTTGTATACAGGGATTCCAGGTTCAATTCTTATATAATACAAGATCTCTGAGGTGAAGGCATTGTATGTGCATATGTCTAATGAGAGGAGTGTGCCCTGTCAATTTGGACAGACCACATTTGTCTCCTCAAGCCAGCATAGTGTAGGTGGCTGTTGCATGCAAACATGTACATGATAATAGTTATCTCCGCTTAAGACCACATTTAACATCAAGCAGAGTGTGGTCATACGCATAGACATAAAGGGCAGCTTTCCCACTATATATTGAAGTATAATTGAATATAAATTGGTCTAGTAAATATTATTCTGGTTATTGTTATAGGTGTTTGTAGGTGCACTATCAGCTCAATATGAAGCCCTATCGGTGGAAGCATCGAAACAGACGAGCTCCGGAGAGATAGTGTGCTGTATTGCTGATAAACTCAACCTTAACAATGGCTCTGGAGGGCCTTACGAGCTTGCTGAGGTGAGATGCTTTTGTTTTAACATGGCATAATATGTTTTGATTGATATGAGAAACATTGGGAGGCCGTCTCATACAAAGTACTTTAGTTTAGTACTACACTTAATAAGTAGTAAGCATGATCTTGCAATTTGCAGTTTACTAGTGCAAAAGAAAGCAAAACTATGATCTTTATGGGTGTATAACCTAATGGTCTATGTAAATCTGCTCTAATTGACTCGGAAGTGGTTTAAACTTTGTTATTTTTAATTTTAGATATATTTTTTTTATCATCATTATCAAGTGTAGATAGAGTTATCTTTGAGACTATAATCTATGTTTTATGTGAAAATAAAATTATAATTGAAAACATGATTTCGCTAATATATTGATTGATACTTGATATAAATGAAAGGCATATAACAGTTTGTTTAAAATCTAAACACTAGTTAAGGTTTGGTGAAATTAAGCCTTTGTAAAATATACAGTTTTTAAATTCTAATATTTATTAGTGCTAGTCAAATATGAATCAAAGTAGCTCCCATTCTGTGTTTTTTTTTTATTACTTACTCTAGGTCTTGAATTCTCATATAGACCAAGTCACCAACAGAGATAGTATGTTAGCAGCGGTTCTCAAACTTTTTTGGCGAAGGAAAAAGCCTTAATATAATTATAAAAAACTGATTTATATGTATTTATGAATAATCATATTGCAATGTAATATTACATAATATTTAGTTGGAATATTTAGATGTAACCTTATAATCTCCCTTTGGTAGGTATTTTTTGCAGTATTTTAGCCCTAGGGTTCCGCAGAACACACTTTGAGAATGGCTGGTATGTTAGTATTGTTTAATATTCACACTGTAAATGTTCAGGTTGTCGGCGATATGGTCAGCGGGGAATGTAAGGAGCGTCGTCTCGGTCCTGATGAGAATCCCGTCGCCCTCATGCTGCTATGGCCTAGCAATATGGAGAACACTTCCGGACAGTATAACAGGTGAATATTTCAATGATGTCTTAGAGTTATTTGTTTGTTTATTATTATATAGCTTAGCCTATGACCCTAGACTCGATGTGGTAGATTTAAAACCTTCAAAATGTCTGTTTAATATAATCAATTTAAATACTATAGGAAGCTGAAAACAGTATTATAAATTAGCTTATCAGTTTTACTTTTTTCATTCTCTACATTCATATGTAGTGCAGCTCTAGTGCGACAAGGATAAACAATACTCACTTGCACCTAATTTATTTGAATATACTTAAGTTCTCTGTACATTAAAGTTGATGCCTGAATTGTTTATCATGTCAGTCTGTCTACCTTATTGTTGGTTTAGCGCCGTGTTGTTGTTTTTATTATACTCTGCACGGGCTTATCTAACATTTGTTGTAGTTTGTATTGCACATAGTTATCAAGTCTGTATAAAATTATAATAAGAGTAACCTTGGTTCACGCGATGATATTATATCCAATGTTGATTGGAGCTAAGTCCTGTTTGCTTTGTTTTGTTTTATTTGCGATTACGAATACAGTGTTGTTTTTTATGTGTGTTTTTTTAAAGTAGATCACATTTAAACTCAAATTTAATTGTGGCACAGTGGTTGACGCGTTTTGTGGCTTTATTTATAATGTATGTATGAATGTTTTGCCTTGTTCTAGTGTTCATGGTACGTTGAAAATAAAGATGTTATTCAGACAAACAAAAAACAAAACAGTTGAATTTAAATTTGACATTTCATTCGTTTTATTTCTTGTAACGTGCTGGTTCTAAATTTAAATAATGTATTTAGTTGAGAAGAAATTTATATAAATATCAGTCAGCATAAATGAATTATTTTTAACTTAGTTGGTTTTCTCTAATGTCGTCAACGTTCTGTCACTTGTTGAGCATTTGTATCTTATATACAATTTTATGATTCATTGCTATATTATTACAATTACTAGGCTATTTAAAACGGTTTTTATATCTTAGATTTTTATATTATATGTGGTATAGGATTTTATTATTGAAAAAAATAAATGAATGCTTCGTGTTATATAGGTACTAGGTGATTCAGTTAAATGTTTGAACCCAAGATTTTAAAAAAATGAAAATTCTGATATTAATTATTATAGGGTATCTATTGTGTAAACTAATGAGTGAAAACGTACAAAGCGTTTGAGCTCACCGCCAGAAAACATAGGTTCTTTGCAGAATACCATTCCAACAACCTTCAAAAGTACAGTTTTGCATAGAAAATTGTATAAGTGTATTAATTGCGAAATTGTTTGTTGGTGGTTTTTGCTTGACATTGAACTTATGTAGCAGTTTTTTGTTTTTGTTTTGTTTTGCCAGCAGTTTCAATTTATACTGCTACTAACTCTTGATCTCCATTGTTCATGTTAGAGGCAAGACACCTTTTACGTCTTGTAAATTCAAAGCGACATATGCTAGTGGGGTACTTAACACTAGATTTACCAGCTTAAATATACCTAATTCTACCAAAACCAAAAAAGTGTATATTTGTTACAAATATATATAAAATAATATAAAATTCATAAAACTAATTCTTCCGTTATAAAGTAAAGAAGATTAGAAGAATTAAAGAAAATGTTACACGCAGTAGGAATTTTAATTTGATCTTGCAAGACCAGTCATTTTGACTGGTCTGGTAAATCTTAGTGTTAATTCCACAATTTTGACTCCAAACGTTAATCACCCTGTATACTAGGGATGACGTCAGTAACGGTGTTGTTTGCTTGCATTTTAAGTCCAACGGTTTAATGCAATTTTGTCGTTCACTACGCTATCGTATTTATTAATTTTAACATATTTTGAGTTGTCTGTACTATCTGCTCATATATGCTCTTTTGATACGGATTCTTTATTATATCAAGCTGAATGAATAAAAATATTTTTTTCTATCCGCCGCGCCGTTTACAAAAAAAAAATTGTTTTAATTTGTACCATGAATGGTAATAATATTAATTATTATATAAAAATAATTAGACGTCTAAATTTTTAATTTGTGCGTGTAATTATCGCTCTCTTTCGAATTGAACGAAATATTTTGATGGTGTCCTACAAACACATCGTGCCCGCCGCGTTTAATTAAGAGCGGCGAAACTGATTGAGGATAAAGTCCCGCAGTGAGTCAGCCTTCCTGTGTTGATAAACACGCTTGTCAACACCATCCTGCCGACTGAAATAATAAATGCTCAAACAAAAGCACGTAAGGAATTTTCATACAAAATTCATTGTTTATAAACAATTTAATGTTTTAATTTTTATTTTCAGGTTCTACTTACGAGAGAAGATCCCGGACGATCCGTGGATGGAGAACTTCTCGGTAGATCCTCAGCTGATAAAGGATTTCTTTCAAAGGTTCCTCTATCAGCCCAAAGACAGGGAATATCCTGACCTATGTCAACTGCCGGAGTTAAACGAACAGACTCTCCTGGACAACCTTCGAGCGAGATTCGGCGCCGGCTACATTTACACCTATGTGGGGTCTATTTTAATAGCATTAAATCCGTTTAAGTTTTATCCGATTTACAATCCAAAATATGTGAAATTATATCAGAATAAACGGATAGGGTCTAGTTTACCTCCGCACATCTTCGCTGTCGCCGATACCGCATACCATTACATGTTGAGGGAAAGAACGAACCAGTGCATTGTGATTAGTGGTGAGAGCGGGTCGGGGAAGACTGAGAGCACTAACTTCTTACTGCATCACCTGACAGCACTCAGCCAGAAAGGATCACATGGCAGCGGCGTAGAACAAACAATACTCAGTGCTGGACCTGTGCTGGAAGCGTTCGGTAACGCGAAGACTGCTCACAACAACAATTCTAGTAGATTCGGCAAGTTTATTCAAGTTAACTATAAAGAGAATGGTATGGTACATGGTGCTGTCGTACAGAAGTATCTGCTGGAAAAATCTAGAATAGTCAGTCAGGGACGTAATGAGAGGAATTATCATGTGTTCTACTATTTGTTGGCGGGTGCTTCGGATCAGGAGAGGGAACAGTTACACTTGTTGCGTGCGGATGAATATAATTATTTGGCGCGAACTGGTTGTAGTGAAGTGCCGGGTGTCGATGAGCAGTATGAGTTCTCGCGTCTGAAGCAGTCTATGGAGATGGTCGGTTTTACTATGGACAAGCAGAGGAGATTGTTCGCCGTGCTGTCTGCCGTCCTTTTGTTAGGTGAGTGTCTTTTTGTTACTCATTTAACCCTGTGTCTATGGTTAGTGCAAGCAGAAATACTATATTTTTGTCTCTAGAATTAAATTTAAAATTTGTATGTATTTATTTTTTAAATAAAAATAATGTTTTGAAGGAAAACAAACCACTGTAATTTGTATATAAGAACGGTTCTGATGATTCACATAGATTGGAGATTAAATGATCTGTAAGAGTTGGATCACTAAATTAAGTGTTGTGACTCATTGTTTTGACTCAGTATACTTGTTTTAATTAGAGCATTCTATTCATTTACGATTGAACTTAAGCCTACAAAAGCTTTTGAAAGAGTACAACCATACCTTCCCAAACTATATGTCAGGTTATTAATATAGTTTTTTAAACAATATTTTAAGGTAATGTTGAATTTCAACCGCAACGCAAGTCTTACCATCACGACGAGGCTGTCGGCGTTCGTAATCCAGAAGTCGTGTCGCTCATATCATCATTGTTGAGAGTGAAGCAGGAAACGTTGTTAGCTGCGTTGACATCCAAAAGGCCCAGGGCTTCGGGGGAGACGCTAGTTATTAATTATAGGTATATATAGACTTTTTAAATATTAGCCCAGCACATGACCACACTCTGCCTGATGTTAAGCTAGTGTGGTCCATGAGCGGAAACAACTGTTACCACACTATACCGGCTTGATGAGCCGAATGTGCTTTGTCCAGATTGAGCTGATTTGATTTTTATAGATTCATTATATTATTTTATATATATATATATACCGCCGGATCATATTAACACATTGTTTACTGGCAATTTTACTGAAAATTTATTTCATGTCACCGGCGAAAAAACGTATCACGAAACTCGTGGTCAGCCATGAAAACACAAGTTAACTCATGACCAGTCAAGAATGTGTTAACATGATAGGATCTACAAAATCACAATTTTATATAGTTTGTGTAAATTATTCATTGTTGTATACAATACAATATCTTAGAAACCATTTAGAAAATGTTAATATATGTATATATTTCATAAGATTGAGAATTATATTTTGGAGCAATATTTTGTAGGCAGACAACGCACATACATACAAACATTTGTTTGACGCAAAAATAATAAAAAAGACATGTGTAATAACATTTTAGCGATATTAGAAGTAATGTTTAATGTCCAGGTTGCCAGAAGCGATTGCGACCCGCGATGCGATGGCAAAGTGTCTCTATGGTGCGCTGTTTGATTGGATTGTGATGCAAGTCAATCATGCATTGTTGTCTAAGAAGGACACTCAGAGGGAGCATCAGGGACATAGTATAGGTATGTCCAGTTATACAACATTCATTATAACCCATTACTATTTTTAAAACACTATATTCAAATTTTTTATAACCTATTATATCAAGAGTTTTTTTTTATTGTTTCTGATGAAATTCGTATTTTTATACTATTTTTCTGATGAAATATCTTTTTTCCACTGAGAAAAATATTTACGCAATTTTAATGTAATTTTTTCAAATTGATCGTTTTTGTTGCCTCAAAAAAAGCATTATGTTCCGATTTTATATACCGTAAAAGAAAACAGTAACCAACTTCGAAGTACATAAAACTGACTCTTAGACTTCTACCAAATATATAATATATAAAAATAAAAACAAAATATAATTTATATTCCCATTGTCATATTTATAGGACAGGCTGACTGAGCGTTAAAGAATTATTTTGTCATATTATTTTTTCTTAACGTATTATGAGTTTATTTTAAATTCCAATGTTTTCGACGCTTAGGAAGTAATGGGTTAACAGAACATACTCCTAAAGCGACCTTTGTGTGTTTCAGGTGTACTCGACATATTTGGCTTTGAAGACTTTGGCCCCAGCAATAGCTTTGAACAATTGTGCATTAACTATGCGAATGAACATTTACAATATTATTTTAACCAGCATGTGTTCAAATATGAGCAGGAGGAATACAGGAGGGAGGGCATCCGATGGACTGATATCGGTTTCTCCGATAATACGGGTTGTTTACAACTGATTGAGGGAAAGCCAGGTGGGCTGTTGTGCCTCCTCGATGATCAGTGCAAGTGAGTTTTTTTTATACTATTTTGCTAGTATATGGATGGACCAGGTAAGACTTTACTGAGAATAATATTAACTATTAGCCTGGTGACTCTGTATTTCGTGGTATCTTGACAGTAGAAATGATATGGAGGCTAATGACCAGACCAGGGATTGAATGTTAATACTAACAAAATTAGATTTATTATTAAAACTACAAATTTATCACAAAAATTAACGAGAGTTATATATGTATAATAATATTATAATTAATTATTATAATATTATATTAATTATTATTATATTATAATTATTATTCTTAAACCACATTCTACCATAACGTTGAGCATAGTGTATTTAATGTCTTACAAGAATTCTGTATTTTTTTTTTCAGCTACAGCTTTTCTTATAGTTAGCTATTAAGCTATTAGAAAATATCTTTCTAATGTAAATTTAATACATAAGGGAACCAAACCTGTATTTCCACATTATGTACAATAGGCTTATTCTTTCTCTTCCTATTATTTAACTTGAATCTATCGTTTCAGCTTCCCATGGGCAACAAACGAGGCTCTGCTACAGAAATTCAACTCGGTACACAAAGATAATCACTTCTATGAGAAACCCACTAGAAGAGAAGCCGCGTTCATTGTGCGACATTATGCCGGACGTGTTAAATATCAGGTTGGTACAATCATCTACATCTGCATATTATAGACATCTAATCATCGACAATTGATTTTTTAATGAAAAGTAAGTGTCATCGAAACGTTTTGTTTTTGCTTGATATTACGTTTTGATTATGCTCAATATACACCTACCATATTTAAATCGTAAAAGAATCTACCAAGATCGATGGTGCTTTTATCATATTTACTTAGTTACTGAAGGACTGAGTTAGTTTAACTTAGGAATCTTAAACTAGCTTAAAAGCCTTTTTTCTTAGGTGACAGATATGTGTGAGAAAAATTTGGATCTAATGCGTCAAGATATAGTTAGCGTGCTAAAGAATTCGTCATTGGCATTTGTGAGGGAGCTGGTGGGTGTGGATCCGGTTGCGGTGTTCAGATGGGCTATTGTCAGAGCTTTCTTTAGGTGAGTTCTGGAAGAAACATTGTAAATTTGATTGACTTGAGATAAAACGGCAGATTGATACAATTCATATATTTGTTTTGGGTACTAGGTGTTATATGTTTATGTTGCCTGGGTTTTTATATGTATAATAACTTTCAGAGGTTATTTCGCCTTCATGGAGTCTGGCAGGAAGCACAGAGCGCACAGATCTGACGTCGTGTCGCGTGTGCCCAGGCCGTCTATTCAATCGCACAACGATTCCATACTCAGGTAATTTATTGTCTTTTTATCAACGGCATTTTTATATTCTACACATAGAGAGTTAGTAAAAACGGTCATTAGTATTTCTTTTTAATTTGAATATTTTACAAATTGATTTAAAGTTGAACCGTTATATATATATATGTGCATTGTTTTATACAGAAACTAAGACATAGTTATTAGAACAGAGCACGTAAATACTTTAGAGAAGGATAAGGGAAGGGGAGGGGGGAGGCATTATAAGAATGCGTTTTAGATTTAATGTAATTGTTGGGTGAACTTTTGAATAAATTAAATGTCATTTTAATTATCGTCATAGGACAAAATTTGTGTGTTATTTTAAGTATTGTTTTCCATTCACACATGTCCGAGCCCGCCAAAACTGCCTATGATGTGTGACAGTTGTTTTTTTAAATTGTAAAAGTGTTATTAATGTGTTTGTTCAGCCAACTGGCGACAGTATCCACAATCAATCTCGCAATCAACCGCATAGCGTAAGTTGACAATGGACGCATGCAGCTATCTGTGCTCACGATTATTATTTACACCATTATACGAAAACTTGGCGCTACTTTATCCACACTTGGCTGTGTTTCGCGAAATATGACAAACTAGTGTACACTCTAAGGCCCGTACAGAAATAACGCTTTATCTGTGATCAACTGATCATTACTTAAATGCATTTTATTTTATTTTATGCAGTAAAAATTATTTACTAATAAATAATAAATCTTTAAACACGGCAACCATTAGGCAATTAAAATAAAAATATATATCTTTCATATATTATATACCTAATATTTTTATTCTTTCTGTTATTTATATTTTAATAAGTAACGATTGAAATGATAAATAGTTGCAATGGATTATTATTATTGGACAAAATCACGCCAACAATTGTTCAAACGTATGATTGGTCCATTTTGTTTCGTACGGCTGAGTGACGTTCGAAATTTTGAACTTTATTAAGTGAGATGCTTGTGGGTAGTTTCTGATTATATACACGGGCCTTAGTACGCTTCTTAAACAGACAAGTTATAAAGTCGCCAAGTTCCCTATAATTATTGGAATAATGTATTTAGTGTAAGCACTAGAAGGTAGTAAACTTTGGTCTTGTAGTGAAGTCTCAATTACCAATGTATGCTTCTATATGTTATAGTTTGTTATTTCAACTATATACTTGTTACTTCAAAACACACTGTTTAGTAGAAATTGCATGCATTTATTGTTACTTTATTATTTTATTATTATTATTATTTTACGTCGGCCGTGTAGAACGCCGCATAGGACGCCAAAAGCGCGGGAAGTGCCAACACGTGATACGAGACAGCGTGTTGAGACCGCGGGGAAACCCACTAAAAATTATAGGATAGCCGAAACACGTCGTCCTGTAAGCAGACACGATCCGTCGTTCGTGGATACCGATGTGATGCAACGCGCCAACCAGATTGTTATGTATGTCTTGCTCGCTCACTCTCACTGTTTCTCTTTATTCTCTCTTTTCTTATACTTTCGGGATTAAACATCAAACAAAATTCCATTTATAATTTTAATTTTCAATTCCACCATATATGATTTGAAATGATAAAGTGGTTTAATTTGTAACTAGTTTATGTTCATATCAAAAATTCATTATGGACTTTTTGTATGGGAATTTGAGAGCGCCACAGTGGGCGGATTCGGAACTACAGTGGGATTTGTCAATCAATTTCTCATTAAAGCTGCTTGATGCAAATCTGTTTAAATATTTTGTCTTTAATTAATCATTTGTTTCATCACCATTAGCTTAATTAAAAGTAATAGAAGTATATGATTTTTTAAATTTAATTTTTGTTTGATGATTTATATAACTGTTTGGTTGGGTCCTTTCTCTTCGAGGTGATGGCTCATTTGGGTGCTCCGGCAATGTTTTATTAACGAATGTTTTTTATTAGTCTTAATGGTTTAAGAAGTTTGTATGAAAAATGTTGTTCGTTGCATTATTTGCTAATAGAATGCGATATTTTCGATCCGATGATAATTTTAATGTTCTTTTTTATGTCAGATATTTATTGAGTTAAATAGTACAAATATTACAATTAAAAAATTAATTGTTATCTGCACACGGTGATTTTCAAATGGATACAGTTTTTGTAGTTATACAATCGATAGAATAGAAAGAGAAACAATCGCAGTGTCGTGAACGGCGAAGAAGATATCTGCATCCCTTTCACACATGCCTCAAATTCGACAAATATAAGAATATAGTGATCCCTTTCTAATCATTGTTTCTTCCAGTCCAAAGTCCACTCTGTATTCATTTAAAGATTGTCGACTGTACACACTTGAGTTTAACATTCTAGCTTAACATATTGGTAACATTGTGACCTATGTTGACTAGAGTAATAGTGAAAATAATGATAATAGTTATTTGCTTATTAACTATTTAGACAGTAATATAGTACTGACTTCGGTTCGCATTCTGTTCGCAATTGCTTCGCGAACGTTTTGTTATATATTACTTAAGGTCTCTTGTAGTTAGCACTGAATATTATTATTATTGTAGTAGTATTATTAGTGCATATTTAAATAATATTGTCTTGTTAATATATTATAATTGGTGGATGGTTTGCTATTCATATTCAAAGTTTAGTTATAAATGAATAAAAATTACTTTGGAACAGGAAAAACAAGTCTTTTAGGCCTCGCGAACGCGCGAAGAAAGGCTTGAAGAATTTGCAAAGCGTTAAGACTCTGGCGGGGAGGACTGCGGCGCCTGCGGGGAAGAGGAAACAACCACTGACGGTCGCGGCGCAGTTTCAGCATTCGCTTGCTGCACTAATGGAGACGTTGAATCAAGCTAATCCGTTCTTTATAAGGTATGGTGGCTGGTAGCCGTAGTAAACTAAGGTGTAGTTGATAGCAATACTGTATTGGTTTTATGGGAATTATAGTAATTTAAAATAATCTTAAGCTTATATGAGTCTTGTAAAATATTATAAGGAAGTGACGTGTCATTTTTGATTTAACACGTTGAAGACCGCATTGCAAAATCGTATATTTCACATATGGACCGGCATTTTTTTCTTCGTGTATTATTTTTCAAATATTCTTTTGTATTGTATGTATTTAAATCTGCTCACCGGTGTACAAGCAGTCCCCAAGTAAAACACGTCGAGTGTCCACCCGTGAGCACGCGGGCCGGTGATGTTGTTGCGGAGTGACCCACCGGTGGGCATGCAGTCTTTACCGTGTTAAGAATTACAAACTAGACGAATACCTTCAGTTTTTGTAAATTAATATTACAGATGTATAAAATCGAATAGTGAAAAAATACCGAACGCGTTCGATGAGGAGACGGTGCAGCGCCAACTGCGCTACACTGGGATGCTGGAGACCGTGCGCATACGGCAGGCCGGCTACAACGTGCGGCTCACCTATGATGAATTTATACAATTATATAGGATATTGTTGCCTAAAGGGCTGCTGAGTTCGCAAGTTGATGTTAGGAACTTCCTCTCTACGCTCAATTTGGACAGAGATAATTATCAATTAGGTAACATGTTTTTATAAAAAGTGTATTTATTAAGGCGACTACTATCTTTTTTCACTATCGGTTAGTGATATCACATGCTCTTCTTATATAAAGAAAGCTTTCTTAATTTAATTAATGTGCAAGGTAATTGTAAAATGTAGTTTTGATGTACATAAATGAGATAATTTCGCTATATGCCCTTAGATGGCGTTGCTTAATTGTGTAACATGAACACGCACAGAAATAAGATATAATTTCACAAATTTAATTATTTTGCGTGGTATTTTTTTATTCATTTCTTCCGTGACCGGCGTGATTGTTTATATGATTCAGATCTATTTTTAAGCTTTTTAATTGTATTTATTAGCCAATTTGAAAGTTGTTACTTATCGCTTCTTTTAATAAAATGCAGGTGCTACGAAAATCTTCATGCGTGCGTCGGAGCAGACGAAGCTGGAGTATAGGCTGCATCAACAGATTATGGCGTCCATTATTACAATCCAGAGGTGGTTTCGCGCCGTACTCGAGAGGCGAAGGTTTCTTGCACTCAGAAGAGCTTCACTTGTTATACAGGGATATTATAGGTTAGTGGGTTACACCGACTTCATTAAGCACGGTTATTTTCAAATGGATACAGTTTTTGTAGGTATATAAGCGATGGCAAGAGAAACGATCGCGATATCGTGAATGGTAAAGGCGTCCCTTTCACACATGCTGTAATTTCGACAAATGAACGCAGGCGGCACGATAATATAATATAGTTATCTCTTTCTATGATTTCTTCCAGTCCCAAGTCCAATCTTTATCCATTTGTTTGTACATTCATATCCAAGGTTATTAGCTAACGTGATACCTTACTATAGCGTTAATTTTGATAATATAATCCGAAAGGGTATAGCAAGATTTTTTAGTAATTTCAATTATGTTTTTTATACAATTTCAGGAATTGGACGTTGAATCGTCATGATGCTGCTATTAAGGTGCAGTCATGGTTTAGGGGTAGCCGGGTCCGGAGGTGGTATTTGCGTCTTCGAGATTGTGTGATACTATTCCAGGCTGCAGTCAGAGGTTGCTTATTGAGAAGAACGTTACCGGACTTGAGGAAACAATTGTTCATTTCTAAACTTAAACTGGTACTTGTTTTTTTAACTCTTAAGAGAGTTTAGCGAGCCCATCAAGCCTATATATATGGAGGTGGCTTATACCACTTTTAAATGTATGTAGAAGCAAAGGAGGTCATTGTCGTCTCATAGACCTCAGCCTGTGTTTATCCAACGTTTTTTTTATATCTGCCGTTGTATGTATGTAATATCTTTAATTTCACAGGAATCAAAATATAGTAAGGAATCGGATGAAGTGTCTTTGGTCGAAATTGAACACTTCGTCCTCAGGGGGAATAGAGCGTGAGTTTTTTCTTTTATATATTTTTTCATATGTACCTACTGTATTGAATCAAGTTTGCGATTGTTTCATATAATCATATAATAATTTTAATGAGGTATATATATATTTTATAGTAATGTACACATACAAAAAGAGGATTTCGAAAAGAAGCTATTAAGGCCCACGCAATCATTGCCGATATCGACAATAGAGAAGAACCGCGAAGCCATAGAGGCTGACGAGTCGGGTATTTTGCAAATGCACAGGAAGCTCGCATACGCAGACGCGTCCCAGTATGTTAACAATTTACTAACGATTGGTAATCATGTAAAAAGGTGAGGGACATGTTTATATTTAATTTACGAATGTATAGTAAATTTCCCTTGTTCTTATTTAAGGAGCTTATTGTATGATAAATGACTACCTTGTTGACCTTGGTGTGCTTATATACTTAGGTACTAGCTTTATTTATATTAATTGTTTAATTAAAGCTTAGCAAGATTTGTACCTACTAACATTATATTGTACACATGGGCGTAGCACTTGCCCCACCCTGGCTCTGATCTATAAAGTACCTAATCAAACCTAAAAAACTTAATTATCTAGGTACTAACTACAATACTTAATATCCGTAAGAAAGTTCACACTAGACAGTCGTTAGTCGACACAAAAAAATTAACCGGGGTAAGACCGTGGGTATAGTTTGCTGGTTACATATTATTTTAGACTGCTGCCCCACTCTGAGCCCATGGCTGGCTGCGCCCATGATTGTACAGACTATGATTGACGAGTTTCTTGTGATTCCTTCTCGTCATAAGCTTATCCGAAATCTCGAAGATTCTGACTGTGTAAGAGCCTACCAGAAATAAAGATGAATGTAATGTATTCTTTTTTTTTTTCAGTAATATCCTCCAGTCGCCGTTACCAGAAAGCTTTCTTCCGATAATAACTGGACCTCATCAGTCTGTTAAAATCACAACGGAGGATCTTGCCAGTGAAATGCTCTGGTTACAATTGGATAAGAGCAGAATTTTGTCTGAAAAGGTTTGTTGGTGTTTTGTTTATGGTGATCATGTTAAAAATGGTGACGCGTGGAGCGTGTGATTGGAGACAACAGCTACCACGCGAGTACGGGTTTTCTGCAACTGCAAAAGCCGCAAATTTAAAATAGAGCAGCTTAGGACATTCAATGGTTTTTTTTTTATCGAAAGCCCAGCATATGACTACACTCCGCCTGATGTTAAGCTAGAGTGTGGTCCATGAGTATAGACAACTGTTACCACAGACAGATGTCTGCGCGCAACAGCCGACTCCACTATGCCGGCTTAAGGAGACGTTATTGATATTATATATTATATTGAATTATTGATTTTGTTACTAAATAAAACTAATACTCTCCACGTTTGTCGACAAGACACACTCTTCTTGGTACACTCTGGCACATAGCTGCATTCAAACACTTCATAACATTTTATCCATTGCAATTTGAACTAAATATATATTAAGAGTTATTTGAATTTATTCAAAGAGAAGAGTAGAGGTAGAAAATTGCATTAAAATAAATTAAAAAATACAATTTATGTCATTTAGGTGCAGCGTGAGCGTGAATTAGCAGAATCGATAGCCAGCAGCAGCGAGGAGTATTTAAAACAAACCGGAGATTGGTCTGCACAGGAGACCGACTCTGTAGATACTGTCTCCTCATCAAGGTATTCTATACTATGACAGATATGATTAACACTTTTGCTGACTCAGAATTTTACACAGAAACTATGTTGTGTTAGTGGATATTATTATTATTAATATTCATTCATTTCATTTTAATTATAACAATCAGATTGTAGGCCCTATGCACAGTGAACACAGCATGCACTAATATTACACAACTATTTACAATTAAAGCAAAATAAAAATATATGTAATCCATCCAGTCATGAATGTAATCCAAACCGTCTTGACTGGCGTAGTAGGAAGACGCGCCTACACGCTACTGTAATGACAAGTTAACTCATCACCGGTCAGTAAAGTGTTAAATCAATACATTTAGAACAATTTCATGTTAAAATATAAAGCATGCAATATATCTTGAATTGCTGTATATTAGTTAAAATATCTTTAAAAGGTACATATAATAAAAATGGTTGTATGTGATCTACAGAAAATCATCGCCTCAATTATATCAACGTAGCTTGTCATCGACTACATTGGACCCGGTTAACGCGCGAAGTCTTATGAGTTTGCCGCCTGTTAGAAGAGATCCCAGGCATAATGATGCGGCAAAAAATAATATTTGTAAGTACACTTGATTGGTTCAGAAAATACATGTGGTGTCTCTTTTACTCGGCATATGTTAAATAGAGAAAGATTACTAATACTTGTATGTGCTTTGTAAGGGACTAAGGCCCGTATTTAGAAATGGCACACAGGCAGTGATTCACTGAGTAGAGTTCAAAACTTAGTTGTACGACACAAAATAGACCAATCACACGATTCAGAATTGTTGACGCGATTTTTGACCAACGATAATCCATTGCAACTGTCTACTGTCACCTAGTTGTCTTTACGTTCTGTTACACGCATTTATAAGAAAGCTTTTCAATCGTTACTTATTAATATATAAATAACAAAAAGAAAAAACATGCAAATTAATGTTTAAACTGGATATTTGATATACAGCTACATATAGTATATAGTAATATTTTATTTATAGTATATTTTGATTACTGTCTAATGGTTGTCGTGTTTAAAGATTTTTTATTTATTAGCAAATATTTTTTACTAATAAAATGCTATAAAATACACTTAAGTAATGATCAGATGATCACAGTTCAAACTACGCTCAAACTCTGAATACAGGTTTTAATCCCTAATGGGTTTTCGTATACTATTATAAAAACTATAAATAAATCTAAAACAATTGAACGCGTAAACAATGCGCCCTCCAAATGAATAATTTGCTAATTATATTTGCATTGAAATCAGTTAATTATGTTTCGTGTGTTCGAATGCGCTTTTTGGCCGCATTCTTTTGATCAGTCTTAATTGTTTCGCTTACGTGATAACAATGTCGTCGCTGAATATTGTGTGCGTTTTTAATGTCAATGTGAAACTGTGCGCTGTCGTCAGTGGTGTCGGTTTGTTGTGGCTTTTGGGTTACTTTGAGATTGGGTTCAAAATTGTATTTTATTACTGTGGTAAGGGTTGTACTATATATAAGCAGCTTCGATGATTACATTTGACATTTTAACCCTTCGTCCGGCGCCTCTCAAAAACTCCTTAGATCGAGCTCATTGAGGAAATTGATGATTAAATTTTTTCTAATTAAATTTAAGATGAAAATCAAATTCAATCTTTTTTATTGGAACATTTAGAAATAATTTCAGACTTAAAACTAAAAGACTTTATAAAAGAGTTTGTAGAACTTATAATTGCTGTCTGTGAGATCGGTCGCGCCCAACGTAGGGTTAAGAATGGTTTAAAATTGTATTGAAGAAAATAAACGGCTTGTGTATTCAAACTTTATAATTTCTTGTTGGGTTATTGTCCGATTACTCGATATTGGCAGAACCCTTCTTTAGACTTCTAAAGTCATTAGTAAAAGAAGTAGAAGAGAAGTAAAATTGTATTATATTTTGATTTACTAACTTTATTTTTACATTTTATTAATGACTAGCTTTTACCCGCGGCTTCGCTCGCGTTTAAGTCATTAAATAAGTATTAGAGATAATTTCAATAGAAATGAACCAATATGATTTCAAACAGTCGAAACTATAGTCAGTTGGAAACTATAGTAAAAAATATGTGTACAAAGTTTCATGATGGTCGGTTAAGTAGTTGTTGCGTGAAAACGTAACAAACAAACTCACATTTACATTTATAATATTAGTAGGGATTATTGTTAATGCATGAATGTCAATTGGATATAGCTTGATACGTCTTAAACGACATATCGATCACACAGGTGATTGATTTGTGATTTCTATTGGTCACTGGAATGGTGTAATAGTGATATGTCAATTGCGTAGTATATAAATAAATAGATATAATATGTTTTCTTTTTAATTGAGATTCAACTACTTTATTTTTATTAATTATAGAAAAAAACGATGCTTCTTAATATGGAAAGTATTTCTTTCATCTATTTAAATAATTTAGTGTATTAGTGTTGCTTTAGGTTATTCAAAATCATGATATAACAAATGAAAAAGATTTTATGCGGCTTACTATCTCGTTTATTTTGACTATTCTTAATCCGACGTTTAACTCCAAAATCCTATTATATACATTTCAGCATGCGTGGCTGCTCGTCGTGTCATAGATGTGGAGCGGACGCACGCGCGTGTGGCCACTGCAGTCCCCGAGCCCCCCGCGCGGGTGCTGCGCCGCTCACCGAGGCGATCTCCGCGACGACCGCCCCCTCTCGAGGAAACAGACTCTGTTAGAAATGATTTAGAAATTAAAAGGTAACTTTATATTGATTGTATTGTGTTTTAATAACTATAAAATAAATCTTGTAGTGAATATTTAGAAAACTTTTTTTAAAAAATGTTATAAATTAAACGAATTCTATTTGTCCAGGACAACATCTGATCTGATGTCACCGATGTTGGAAGGAAAAGTAGTCGCCAGAACCGCTCCCAAACCAGAGGGTACACTACGGAGACGCAATTCCGATCCAGCGACATGCGAGACTCGAATCCCGGACCCTAAGCATCCCGATTACATTGGACATGCAAATGGATTATTTAGGATAGCCGGGCACAGGTTTGATTTTTTGCATTTCAATTGATTGATATTGTTCTAGAATGATCTTAATTAATACTTAATGAATGTTTTAGATTTCGTAAAGGCACGCGCTTCGCCAAGGGTGACAAATGCGTGTACTGCCACGAAGCTATTGACGCGTTCGTCACACAAGGACAACGTTGCATCGACTGCAAGCAACTATATCACACAAAATGCATACAAAACAAGGGCGTAATCAAAATGCCATGCACGAATCCCGTGACTGCAGTTTCACGCGGACGTCACAAGTATCGGAAGCCCCATGTGAACCAAGATCACAATAAGTCTGCGGTGCAATCGAATTTCAATCTGACGGGCACTTCGGAGTTCATGGATAGGACTGATAAGATAATATCGGATGCTACTGAGCTGAAAGCCATGCAGGATTTTATTATGGAGAAGATTTATCAAATGGAACGGACGGAGAACGTTAAACAGTCTGAGGTATGTGCTTTAAGTAGATTTAGTAGGCATCTGCTTCAACAGCCATCCTCTCTTGTTTGGTTATGGTTAAGTTAATATTGGTCACAGGTCGACAGGGTGTTCAAGCACGCATTAAAAGAATTCAAGGATAATCTCATAGCTACGTACAGTGTTGTTTTAACAAGGGGCTCAGCGCTCAAGTACAAGGACTTGATTGGGAACTTCCTCCATGTGATGGAGACGGTTTGCGCCAGAGAAGGCTCCACTCTCTCCATAACGATGGGCGTGAACGCGTTCAGAGGATTCATGGACGAATTTATGACGCATCATGACACTGAGAAAGCCAGGACTAAACGGAAAAAGGATAAGAAAGGAAAGGTTGGTATGAAAGATATGTTTGTAGGCGATTGCACTATCCAGATCACTTTATAATAATGATCTTCATTATTCTCTCTAACTCATATTTTTCATACTTAAGTTATTCATCAAATTTTGTAAAACCTTCATCTCTAAATGTTTCTTTGTCCTGTTTGCTAATTTGTTCAAAATGTATTGACACAATTCAACAGAACAATAAAACTATGGAGCCTATTTAACTTAATAATTTGTTTATTTTCAGACTGACGGTATCCAATTTAAGGGACACACGTTCATTGTGACGATAATAAACATACATACGGAATGTGAGATCTGTAAAACTATTATAATGTGGCCGATTGAACGATCACTCACTTGCCAGACATGCAAACTTGCCGCTCATAAGAAATGTTATACTAGGGTAAGCGAACTAGTTTACGCATATATACTGCAAGTCGCAATGTACTGTAGTTACACTTAAATTACAGAAGGCATCTCAAAATTAATTTGTAGATTGCAAAAAGGGGGTGAGGTAAAGGGAAGGGAAGAGAGTGGAAGTGGGAATTAAGTTGTTTGTGTTAATAGGACAGATGTAATTTATTGCGGGTAGTTCTCAATTTACCGTCTACCATAAAAGGGCTCGGACGCATTCGGTACTTTTATTATATATATCTACGCGCATATCTTACAGAATGATGATAGGAATCGTCTCATATGTGCTATTGAAACATCATAATAATAAATAAATAATTAATTATTTTTATTTAATAGGTAACGACGCATTGCCGCAAAGACAATGTTCCTCAATTGGCGGCCATCGTTGGCGTACTCGACGCCGGCGGCAGGGAACAGATTGGCGTTGTCAGGAGGGGAAAGGTAACGCAAATAGAAATAGTAATAAAAGCTATATATTTTTATTATATAACGATCGTTATTTACTTTTTTTTCTCTAAATTAACATTCAGTTTTTTTATTTGTTAATTATTTCATGTACAGGCTATGATTGACGAGTTTCTTGTGGTCTTCTTCTCGTCATACGCCTTTCCGAAGCCATTGTAGTCTAACGATGAGCAAGCCTTTAGTGCCTATGCTAATAAACTATTTTCATTTCATTTAATAAATAGGGTAAACAGGGTTTTCAGTTTTCATGAGTGTAAATTTATTTACGTTACCAGTGATAAATGAAGACATGTTATATATTTTAGGTGTTCGGTGTGCCCCTAAGTGAGTTGCCGATAGGTGATGGCAACATTCCGACAGTAGTTGATCGGCTCATAACAACGATTGAAATGACCGGCCTTTACACCGAAGGCCTTTACAGGAAGAGTGGGCTCAGTTCTAAAGTAAGTTCAATTCAGTACACTTAGTAAAAAAGTTCCACTTGTTCTGATTGAACTTTGAGAACATATTATGGCCATGAATGTTCTCAATTAAAACCAAAATCTAAATGCAAAAATTTTTAAAATTAACAAAAATATTTGTGATTTTTGTTTACGTATATTTATTGTTTTCTAAAATTATTGGCATCCCCACTAAATTGTTTAGTTAAAAATCGTGGTATAGTTGCATTGGTACAGTCGACAATCTTTAATTGGATACAGATTTGACTTTGGACTGGTAGAAACAATGATTAGAAAGAGATAAGTATATTCTTATCGTGTCGTCTTACTTTCATTTGTCGAAGTTGAGGCATGTGTGAAAGGGATACAGCTATCGTTTATATACCTACAAAAACTGTATCCATTTGAAAATCGTCGTGTGTACTGTTGGTGGTCGTTAGGTAGGTTTGTATATATTTATTTGTGCATAGGTGCGAGAACTAAGGCGTCTGTTGGACGAGCGGCCCGTGGAAGGCGTTGAGAAATTAGACTCGTATGCGGTGCACGTGCGAGCGTCCGTGCTGAAGGCTCTGTTACGCGAACTGCCCGAGCCTCTGCTCACCTTCGATCGATATGACGACTTCATATTGGCCGCGGAAATTACTGATCCACAGGTGAGAGCCACTATCCTTAACTTGAGCATCCCAACATGAGGTGGCTATCATATTAAAATATTTTTGTTACATTTCAGGAGAGGCTGTCCAGCATATTTACAATATTGAAGAAGTTACCTAAACCTAACTTTGAGTTGATAGAGAGGCTGATGTTCCATCTAGCTAGAGTTGCGCTCGGTGAAAACCATAATAGGTAATATGAATGAAAATATTCTCTCGGCCGGGATCACAATACAGGCTGATATAATTCATGCATCTTGTAAATTAATAATAAAATGCAGGATGGGTCCGAACGCGTTGGCGATAGTGTTCGCGCCATGCATTCTGCGTACCAGTAAAGTGCAGCCAGCGCAGGATAGTTTGTATGACATCGCAAGGCAGACTGCGTGCGTGGAAGCCATATTGGTGGATCGGATGAGGACGGTGAGTTTTAATTATAAAGATGCTCTTTTGATCGATTCTGGTGTTGCTTTTATATATACTCGAGACACAAAAACTTGAGACTAAATAATTGTTTGGCGGAGGATTCAAGCAAATTACATATGGTGAAGTCGGGAAGTTTTAATAATATTGTGCCAAGAGTGATTAAATGTAATGAGGGCCTAATACAATTTAAAAATAAATTAAAAACATATTTGATTTTAAAATGATTTTATTCAATTGACGAATACCTCAATGATTCGAAACAGTAAATGAAATTTAGTTTATTAATAAATATAATTGTTTATTATTGTTATTATTATATTGCTGTGCCCTGACCGGGTGTCACATTGACACATGCAATAAATATATTTGAATTCGACGTCACATTGTTATTGTAACAATACATTCTGGGATAGTCATAGTCATAGTCATGTTTAATGAAGAGTGTACCTAGATAACTGTTGTCTATGGTAGCAGTGGTCGTATACGTAAGTACATCTTTAAGAATAGGCGTATTGTGCATTGCAGGTGCACGGCATGTTGGCGGACATAGCGACATTGGAGTCCGCGTGCCATTCTGCGACGGACAGGCTCTCCTCTCTGCGACGCGCGTCGCCTGCGCACGCCGAGGAGACATTGCTGCGCGGCCACATTCACGAGATACAGAAGGAGAAGGCGATACTCACCAGCAATCTGCCTGCACTCATACGGTATATACATTGGTCATTACAATGCTGGCGACTGACAAATTATTTTAAGTTTGTATTCTATTAATTGAACAGAGCTACGTCGGACGACGATCTGCTTTCGACGACCGATCCTGATGGTGAGTTCGGCAGCAACGATGACCTCAGTGCTGCCGCCTCCATGCGACGAGCGAACCTACACAGACAGCTGTCATCCGATGATCCTATCATGGTCTGAAATGCACTTTGGTGAAGTAAAGGTGACGCGACACTCACGATTCCTACAACGAAGCGATTGAGGACGAAATCAAATTCAAAATGGCGGAGTTAGAATGTCATCTATTATTTTAAGTTCTATTTTTAAATGTTACAACGATTCTGTTTTTTTTTTTTAAATATTGATGACACTAGTTAAAAATTCATATTGTTTTTAAATTCCGTGTCTATTCTGTTATTTAATGACAGTTTGTTTTTTAATTGTTGCGGTTCTAATGTTTTATTTTGTGTATGTTATTATTATTTTTGATTATATTAATAAATATTAAATGTCTGTGCTATTTGAAAATTTTAAACGAAACAAGTATGCGTAGTCAGAGTTACATTATAAAATTATGTAGTTTTTTTAAAAGGGTTTTGACTTTGGTTGTTCGTAATCACGAATTAACTAATTTAAAAGGCTTTGATGATAATTTGCGAGATGTGTGAAGCCGCAGTCTTATTTTTGTTCGTGTATTATTTTAAGTTAGAATATTATGTTGTTATAGGGCCTACCAGACAAAGAGCCATTAACGTCAGCCAGTGCGTATGCATTTCTCATATTCACTGTAATTTATAGCTTGTAAATATGTATTTATAGTATTTTATTATTAGTTGTTAGTTGATGTTCACTTATTATTATTATTATTTTTAAACAGTTTTTTAAAATGTAAATTATACCTGTGATCCTTTATTCGTGAAATGTAAACCTGTAGATTTAAGAATTCTCATTTTTTAAACTAAAGTTTTAAGTTGATTTTTAATTGATTTTAGCCTTGTTATTTTAAACAATTACTGAATAAGTTAGGTACTTGTTTTTATGAGTGACAAAAATGAAACTATTTTTTTTTTCTAATAGTGCTATTTTCCACTTTCAATTTTTATTTTTAACTTTGCGCTTCATTACGTATTGTTTTTGTAATTCAAGTCGCAATTATTTCATTTACAAAGCCCGGATTGTATTAATTTAAAAAAAAAGTTCATTTAACTATGACATTTTATTCTTTTACTTGACTATTGAATATTGTGACAGTTAGGAATTTCTATTATGCATTTTTTATAACTTTCGACAATCCGAGTTTTGCAAATTTGCTAGCATTCCGTGGTCATATATTTATTTTGCAGTGATATTTATTTTTTTCTTAGCTTCTATGGTATGGCCTATTATCGGTACTAACTTTTCAATACGCTGATAATTATTCGCATGGTTAATTTATGAATAGTAATACAAGTAATACAAGTTACTAATTGATTATAGACAAAACAGAATATAATAACACTAATAAAAGTGGTTTTATGGTTGGTTGATTATTAATTTTAGATTAACCATGAATGTAATTATTATTGTATAAATATTTATATGATGTTCTTTTCAGGGGTTGCCATAAGTGTTATGTAGTGAAAGAAAGTTTTGTATTGTATTAGATTACGTAAATGTTAGCTGCAATGTGTTTGGAAAGATTTTAAAATTAAGAAATTTCAGGTACAAAAGTTAGGTGGTACAAGATTTCTTCGACTTTCACGATGGTGATTCTATTTCAAAGTAAATGAGAAAATATATTGCCAATGTAAAAGATTTGTGATTTTTACCTATCAACGACTTTAGTTGTTTTAAGCTTTAAAAAAAAACTTCAAAAAATCGGTTATTCCGTTCGTCGACAAGAAAAAAAAATCCAACCATGCCACTCCTATTATGTTATTAATGTAATGACTATGGAAATGTCTTATGTCTATTCATCCTTTTTTATAATGGGGAAAAAACAGCACGACAGTCAGAAATATAGTTTCCATGCATGAAAGTGGGTTTTTTGTAATGGATGAACGGAATAACTGAGTAAATTTATTTTTTATATGGTGACTATTTATTTACGTTGAATTTTTTATCTATGTATAATATTTATAATGCCTAGTTCTTATCTCTATGTGCTTAAATATTCTAAAAGACTGTCTAATTAATAAGCGATTTGATTTTATTGTAAGTCACAAAGTTCCCCTTTATGTATGTTTGTTTTAATCCCATCCTCCCGCTCTTAGCCACACAACGAATTATTTCATTGATTTTAATTATTCTTTAACGCTCAATAATTGTATTATAGCAATTGATTTAATTGTACTTTTAGGTTATTTTTATTCTCTCGCAGTGTTAGCTCTTAGTAGATGGTTAGATGTATTCCTGTGCGAATGGGGACTCGACTCAATAGTCTATTTTGATGGGATGTTGTAATTAAAAAGAAATTATTTCGTGATTAATGTTTATTCCATTTATTGAATGGTAGAATCTCACCAATTTAACAGACTTGTTGATCACGACGCATCTTGTCCAAAATACAAACAATTTGGGGCGAGTTGCGTCGTAGTCAGAGAGTCCTAAGCGGCGTAAAGGAGATTCATCGCGATTGTCAATTGTTGCGTGATTGATACAGCTTATTGATTGTCAATCGTGAAGGATCATCTTTAATCCGCCTTATACTCTTATTTAAGTTTTAATATAAGGCGATTCAAACTGATTGACTCTTTCCTGAATTAATATTATAAAATTAATACTAACTCGCGTTTAAATACCGAATAACTCTGATAGGGACGCTATTTATACGTAATAAATCCAAAAATCGTCAATATATCTATAGCTACCATGTCTTTCTCACACAAAGATAGATCACCTTTAAGATGATCAAATCATAATACATACAAAATTTAATGAAAGTCGATTCAAGAGACAAGTATGTCATGAGGTCTCTGAAAATTTGATATGTGAGAGGAAAATAAATGAAAAACAGTTTATTTGATTTATATACAAACTATTTATTGTTTTATTTCTTAAATTACAATCTGTCCAAATTAAAATGCTCTTTTTACGACAAGCCTCTAATATATATATTTTTAGTAAACTTTATTGAATCACGCTATTTATTTTCTTCCAGGCGAATTTCCTTTCTAATTTGTATGTATACAATGACTAGAAAGTCTGTAAAGTTATTGAATTGAGCTTAATGTTTGTACTAAATGTATGTAAAATAAATTGTAGAAAAAATGTTAAATAATCATCAAAAAACATACATTCCATTTATGTATTTTGAAATTTTTATTATCCAATATAATTATTACACAAAAGTAACAATGTAAACAAAGAAACCTGTATATTTTGAAAATAAATGGATATATGTAAATTCTAATCTATCCACCCGGTAACACAAGAATCAACCCTTAAACCAGAGCACACAATGGAGGAACATGTTCATTTTCTGTTTCTAGAAAAAATAGAACTCTGGTCCTGGTGGATAGATGAATGGAAGTATGGCAAATATGGGTTTTATTTACATAACAAATATCATAAATAGTAATCGACTTCTAAAAGCGTTCTCAGTATGAAGATGTGGTGTTGAATACCTCAAACATCCATTTTATCACTTACTGTTCTTGCCATAATATTAGAACTCATATTTGCTGAATCACATCTTATCACAAGAAATTCCTTCCATATTATTTCATCTAATAGTATTTCTACTTAGCTGATGTGTTTTAAATGTTACTAGAATGTAAGCTCATAACACATATTGTATATTGTTCCCTTTTTAATATCTCATAGTAGTAATAAATAATTATATAACCAAAATGTTATACAAACTGAAAATAAACAATTGCTGTGGATATGTGCAGTTTTTCTTTTACATACGACGAATAAATCAAAAATAACAATCTGTGGGCCTATCACGAATTTAGTCTGGCTTTCGAATCGAGCTATCACAAGTAAAACGGATTCGTTAGCAATCGAGATCATGAATTTTTACTAACGACTAACGAGCACCAGCAATCTATCAAATGAACGAAAGATCGAGACGTTCGAAAATTAATAAAAAGTATCTAAAATATTGTAGTTCCAAATCCGCACGCGTTGGCGCTGCTCAAATTTCCATACAAATCGCTTGAAGCGAACTCGGTTCGAAAGCCAGACTAAAATTCGTGATAAGCCCACTGTAAACATAATATATAAATATTTATTTACCACCAAACTGTGGTTACTTACCTTCCTATTCATATCAATAACCAAATGAGATCAAATACTAAAAGTATCGCTTACTTGGCTAATGCTTAAAGTGGGTAAGTCTAACTAAAAAAAAAGTAATTTAGGTCAAGAACAGCGAACTGAAGCTGTTTTATAGTCAAGGAACTACTGATTACCCACCAATAGCAAAAACAGAACATAATTACGCTAGAACATTTATGTTGCATCAACATCCATTGGAGGGTCACTCTTCTGCAATATCTGACCAATAGGTATACTAGACCAATTATAACCTAGAGAAGCCAATTTCCATGATCCTTGTGGTGTATCATCTAACTCTTCTAATTCTGCAGTGTTATCAGACACAGGAAGAACGTTATCTTGGGTTGTTGTGTCAATGCCGTTGCTATCGTCTTCATACAATGCTGCTAAGTCCTTAACAGTATAAACAGTGTCTGGGACAGGGTCAAAGGAGTCTGTGGCTATTAATTCTGATAAATTAAGTATATGATTGACACTAGCAGCTGGCATTTTTGGTCTCACTAACATCGCCATGTCTTTAATGAAGAATTTGAGATATGGATTATAAACAGTGATGTATGGCTTCATAAAATTAATATCCATGAGTTCTTTCGGCGGTAGCTTTCCCAAATTAAGGAAGAGGCCATATGCTTGATTTGGAAACCAATGTGTGAATGATAATTCCATATTTGTTGACACCCTTTGCTCATATTTCACGTATTTTTGCGTGTTGAAACTGGAAAAAGACAAAACATTTAAATATAAGTATGCTAAAGAAAGCATTTGTACTAATCGGTAAGAGCTTTCCACAAATATTATAAGGTTTCTTTTGTTACATCTATAAACTACTAATCATGTCCCATCTGGTGTAGGCGTTATTCAAAATCTTTCCATCACAATGAGATTTTTGAGAGTATTATTGAAAAATTAGTATAAAGTAGGATTCCTATTTATAGCAATGCTTAGATTTTGAACAGTCCATACATCTTAGATGAGGTATCACAATATATTGACTTAATAAAAATCATAGCAAAAGTATATTTTAGTTCAGCTTACATTTGACTCTTTGCCTCAAACAGCAAGGACTTGTGCAGAGCATGCAATATCTGTGACAGCCACAACGCACACAACTTCCTCCTTCCACTCATCACATTCTCATCACCAACTTCATGCAGCAGTCGCTTCACTACATCTAGTATTGCGTCACTGTTCTGCACCAAGATCAGGACATTTTTAAAACAGTTCACATATTGATCGCTCAAATCATCATCAGATTCGGAAAAGTTAAACATTTCTGTAACCTCTACAGATAAAAACAATGAATTGCTATCAACAAAGTCTTTGGCGATAATTGTTTTATAAACATTAGATTGTTTGACACACTTTTTAAAAGTGGTTGCAATCATATTTATTACTCTAATCAGAGGTGTAGACCGCAGACTCTGCAGATCTATGTCATCGCCCAATATCTCATTGGTTTCAATTAGCAATGACTCTCTCAGGGTTTCATCCGTGATATCATTAAAGAATCTAATTTGACAACTAGAATAACAAATATTGATGGATGTATACAACCCAAGGATATTCTTTACGTGTTCTTCATCTGATTTGGATTGGATAAGTTTCCCAGAAATATAGTCATTAATATAAACTTTGTGCTTCACCCAATAGTTCTTCTTGAGCCACTCTAAGGCGAAATCAGCCGCATCTCTTAATACGCCAAGGGAGGGAAGTGAATGGTCGTGTGCTATATCATGTCTCAATCGGACTAACCAATCAGGTATTCCAGCAGTTTTCGCAGCAGTCGCCATACTCTTAGTCTTCTTGTGATCTTCATCCAGCATATGATTCATAAACCGCACAATGGTTGAAGAATACACACAACGTAACAAAAGCGTAGACTCGTCGGGACAACGATCTTGCCTACAAATTGGCAGTAAAATTCCTAAAGTAGATTCTACGCCGGCTGGTAAAGTAGGAACGCGTAACTTCCATAGCTTTATTTGCTCGAAAGCTTCAACAAATGACTTCGAAGTTAGATTATCAAAAACACTGAGCCATTCGGCACTATTGTACCATGGCACTGGTTCGCCCATGGTGGTCACCAATATACTCAAATATTTTTTTAGCAATACTCGCAATTGTAAAATTATTTATTTTTTACCAAAACACAACAATATAACTAAATTCCAAATACCGGTACAAAAAATACAAGGAACCATGCGACGCATCAACGAGCACGTTTGACATATTTCTTTTTAATTTCCAGACTCTAAAGGCAGAAGGTTGCAATGTTCCATCCAAAATTAGTAAACGACATTCGAAATTTCCGATATTCGATGAACACTACAATGTGAAAATTGTTAAAAAATAAAAGAAAATCAATAAGAATTGATTAATAATACTGTAATTAAACATGTTATTTATATAATATTTTAAGAGGATATATGGTATCAGAATTAAAAACCCATTTTATAAATATAATGTTTATTTAAAAAAAAATCGTTACCAAAAGCAAATTGCCATAAACTCTCGCACGCAGTTGAAATGCCACAGCGATATTACATAACCACAAAAGCGAGTGCCTTCAAGTTGTTAAAATTATTACAACGCAATAAACATATTATAATTGTTTTTTTAAAACAATAAATGTATATTTCTCATAAGTTTATTATAATTTCAACAACATACCCAACCACATTTACTCAAAAAGCTTCCAACAATCAATTCCTTCAATTACAAAGATTTAGAATAAAAATACTTAACAAGTTAACTTAATATTGTATTTAATAATAATAATACCAAATAAAATACAGACATCTTTTACTTGCATTCTATGTCTAAAACGATATTTATAAATAATTAATTAAAAATAAAAATACTCCATGAGATTATCCAAGTGTTCATGTGATTACTGACTTTGGCACCTTGATGCTTTTAAACAAAAACAATTTTCAATTAAAAATAAATAAACATAAAACTAATACTTCAAAATACTGTTAAATAGTTTCAGACATAATAAAGATCCTAGACCCTATGGTTCCCTAGCACAATGCCTCCGTGAACAGTGGGCATTAATGTATGAACGGCTTTATTACCTGGATTCTAGGCAGTTAAGTATACAGTGGCATTTTGACTCCTTGCGACAGTGAGACGCACGTATAAAACAGCGATCCCTTGCGACCAATAAAAGAAAAATTACGAATTAAAAGAGAAATGATTAATTTTCTACTCTCTTTTGAATAGAAAATATTCGATATATAGTAAAACGTCCTGTCCCCATTTCTCTGAAAGTCAAGATTTTTTGATTCTCTTTTAGAAGTTTTGAAGAATTGGAAGGACTTGGTTGATTATAAATATTATCTAGATGTATATTGAAAATGCAAATCAGGTTAAGATAATCAAACTAACGGTACAAGTATAACGGATGCCATCAAATGCTTAAAATTAGAATGGATCGTCAATTTTCTCTTTTAATTACAAAATTCCTATTATATATAAACAAAAACATAAAACAGCTAATACTTTTCAAAGTGGACGTTAATAATTGAATTATTTGAGATAATATAAACGTAGTATTTAAATAATCACAGTGTGGCCAGTAAAAAGGAATAATACACATTATCTGATTAAATAATAATTTTTAAAAAATACATACATATTGCAAATAATTTTAGAGTTTGAATGGTATTCTGGAGATAGATTTTGTTGAGTTTTTTGAGTATAACATGTAATGATATATACCGAACCTCTTGTCTTATCTAAGCAATATTTGTTCAATTAAAACTTTTTAAACTTCCCGCTAAAATATTACACTACAGCTAGTAAATATTAATTGAAAAAGAAAGCTAAAGACGCCTTAAACTTTTTTTAGAAGACTAGATCGCATAGACAATAACCATAGAGTTAAATGCTATACTTGCATTGTAAGTCCAGTAAGCTCATGCGATTTAGTCTGTTATTAGTGATCATATTTATGTCCCATCTGTTTGCTATGAAAAAAAAGTCACGTAACTTTAAAATAACATTTTTCAGAAACGTCTATGCCTGTTACACTAAACAGATTAAACATATAAATGAATTTTTAATTGAATTGTAATATTTTTTGTTATTAATTAATCAAATAATGTGTGAGAACAATTAACAAATTTATATCAAATTTTATACACAAAAATTCAACGAAACGAAAACAGTATATAAATAATACGATACTTATGAAAAATTATTATTATTATTATAATCTTACGAGATAATAAATATCTATTCATATATATATTCTCAATCAACAAATATAATTTAAAATAGTAAGAACTTCTCATTAAAATCTATTAACATTATCACATTATGAGTTTCGACGACATTATGCCGTCTCATTATTATTATTATTATTAATGGTTCGTTCGTAACATTTATTTACAAACATTAAATTAACCTTAAGAATTGTACAAACGTCTTTTATAGTAGAAACGGCTAAATAGTGGAGATTTATAGTAACTATGAGTGTACTCTGCACGTTGCTACATTAACACTATAATGTTAAAATGCTTTCAATTACAATAATGTAATCGAGTCAACAAGATAACTTTTCAAATACTAAACATGGCTGAAGTTAACATCCCCAATTCTAAACATGGCTGAAGTTAACGTCTCCAATTCTAAACATGGCTGAAGATAACGTCACCAATTCTAAACATGGATGAAATTAACGTCCCCGATTCTAAACAAGGCTGAAATTAACGTCTCCAATTCTAAACATGGCTGAAGATAACGTCACCAATTCTAAACATGGATGAAATTAACGTCCCCGATTCTAAACAAGGCTGAAATTAACGTCCCCGATTCTAAACAAGGCTGAAGTTAACGCCCCCAAATCTAAACATGGCTGAAGTTAACGTACCCAAATCTAAACATGGCTGAAGTTAACGCACCCAAATCTAAACATGGCTGAAGTTAACGTCACCACTTTTAAAGTTAGAAGTTAACATCTCAAACTGTAAAAAGAGCTAAACAAAGTACGAATTACATTAGTATAATTGAAAGCTCAAATGCCTATATATATTAACTTATAAAAATAAAAAAAGATAAGTCTCAGTGGTTTTGCGTACATCTAACTACGTATTGCATCACTTAATTATTCTTGAGACTTCTGAGATCAAACTAAGACAACTACGTTCAGTTAAATAAATGCTCTTTAAAGTAGGATTGATTGCTATTGCCGCTAAAGGTTCAAGCCAAAGATGTATGAGATTCGCTTATTCGCATTAGTTCTAAACAGTATAGTTGTCTCTCTCTCTCTCTCTCTATTAAGACGTGAAAGATAGAGATGCACAATCAATCCTACCGTATATAAAAGTATAACCGCTAATTAGGCACTGTATAGCTAGTACATAAAGATAGTTATTTCACGTGAAACAAAAAAGTCACATGAGTCATAATAATCGTATGACGCTTATTACCTTTTCGCTCTACGTAGACAGAACTAACTTTATGACTAGACGAAATGTTTTTAATTAGAATTAAATTTAACACTATTAAGTACTAAATTTAGTTCTAATTAAAACTAACTTAATTCTGTTTATCTACAGAACTAAAATAGTCATTATACCGCGTCTCCTAAGACATTTTAAGTACGAATTAATTCCAACGAACGAATGTAATCGTTTGTGTGTGATATAAAATTTATTAGCGCCATCTACCGGCCACTAACAAAGTCGTTAAAAACGTATCAATTTGAATAAGAGTCACGGTAATGCAGACATTAAAGCTATAGATCGACAGAATCCAAGTCTTGTTTGGGTGCCCTGGGCGAGGGAGGTGTGGCAGGCGGCGTGTCTGCAGGCGATGGCGGTGTGCGTGCGTGCGGCGAGGGGGGAGAGGGGGACCGCGGATAGAACTTGGCGGGCAAAGAGGCCGCGGCTGCCACCGCCTGTGGTATTCTCCGCATGATTTTCCCCGATGTGATAAGCCGCCCGAAGCCCTCTTGGTGCGCGAAGGCGTATCCCGATCGTACGGACCGTCTTGCTCTCCGTGCAGACGGTGTTCTGGGCGCAGGGGCAGATGTTCGCCATCTTTGTCTTGCTCGGAGTCGCTCGGCCAGTGTCGGCCTAGTTATCGCGCATGCCAGACGCCATGATACTACAGGAACTATGAGGATTATCGCCTGTGGAAATAAACAATTATAAACGCACTTTTCTTATTATACAAAACTATTGGATGACAATGTCCCTATACAGCAGCTATTTTTCTACGTCATAGTAGATTTATTATATATTATTATGACATTAGTATGTAAGTGGACAATGCAGTGAAGCAGCTAAATCAAATTGATAATTATTAAATTAATAAATTTATTTCATTTATATTTAAATTTTTATTTGAATTGGCGAGTAAAGCGCTCTATTGGAGCTCAATTACTAAAAGTAAAAAAAATAAATAAAATAAAAATATGACATTTTACGAGTGTAACATTTTAAAGTGGTGTTACTACCATGAGTCGAGAAAATGTAATTATAACAATCACCAGTATGTTTACAGCTGCTATACAGTTATATTAGTAAAATGAACTCACAGTCAACAAGGCAGTGAACCAGAAGGTGGCCTGCGTGAGTGCTACCGTGAGCGAGCCCACATAGGGGCCTCCTATGACGTAGTTGTAAAAGTAATCTAGCACGAAGTAGGACACCAGCGAGCCCCATATCATAATATGGTTGAACACTGTCCAATATGTCGTGTCCAAGGCAATCTGAAACAAAATGCATTTATTAATAAATTAACACATAAAACTAAATTTAATATATGTCTGTGTAATACATTCAGACCAAAAATGTGGTATTGAGTGTCGGTAGAAGAGCCCATTATCATGGTCAAATTTTTAAAGTTGTATTTCTATTTTTATTACAACTTATTAAAAATAAAATACAATAAAAATTACATAAAAACCTACCATACAAAACAATATATTAAGTTTAAACTGTAGAAATTGAGAAAACAAAAATTTATTACTATGAAATGATATATTATTAAAACAAAAAAAGCAATTGTTATGTGTTATTTATTAAACCAATAGGATTTATTATTATTATTATTAACTATGTGAGTAATTGCATAATATATATAAATAAATATATTACCTGTGTTGTATTATCAATAATTAAAATGGTAGCAACCACAGTCCCCAACAACATATGATCTGATAATATCTTTCCATCCGGGTCCAAACCGTCCTTATATGTGCCTGAAACAATGAAGTAACAAGTTAAAATCAAAGACCCGTATTCAGAGATTACGCCTGAGGGTAGTTTGAACTGTGATCATTTGATCATTACTTAAATGCAGTTCAATACATTTTATTAGTAAAAAATATTTACTAATAAATAATAAATCTATAAACACGGCAACCATTAGACTGTAATCAAAATAATGTAGTAATATTTCAATATATATTCAAGATATCAAATATCCAGTTTAAACGATTTCTTATAAATGCTTGTAACAGAACGTAATGACAGCACGTCAACAATTTTTCAAGCATGTAATTTGTCTATTTTGTTTCGTATAGTCTGAGTGACATTTGAAGTTTTGAACTCTACTCAGTGTATCTATGCTTGATACTCACCATATGGTATTAAAAACAAAACAAGTGACGTAAAACATCCATGCAGTGTTGATTTAATGAACTCAGTCTTATTAAATAACTCGCTCGAGTGTCCCGGCGCGTACAGTTTGGGGAACTGCAGTGACGTCACATCCGACACGTCCTGTTCGAACACACCCAAAGCGAGTACCGGCAACGATGTGTAGAACAAGTTATACACTGATATGAACATCTCGTCGAATACCGTCTGCGAATAGAAATCAATTATTACAAGCTGCGGGTAGTTTTTTTTTTTAATAGAAAAAAGATGCAGTTTATATGGATCAGCCATGAGCTGCTCATCTCTCCGACCATAGTTTCAGTAAAGAACGCAAACCTTTACTAAAGCTATTTTTGACTAAACTATGATTCAATCACTATGTTCCTATAAAGAAGGAAATAACTTTCAGTCCAGTACAATTTTTTTTATGACACTTTGATACAAATATTAGCTTAGTATATATATATTTATTTAAGAATTAAACCCTCACCTGAGCACTGAAGCCGCAAAAGAAAGCGAACCAGAAATGGCAAACGGTAAACGCGAAATTTTTATAGAAAAAGTATCTAAGAAATTTGCACATCCTAAAATAAGACCATCGGCCGTGCACCAACAGCAACCGCTGCAGGAATCTGAACTGTGCTATCGAGTAGTCAGAGGCGAGCACCGCTTGCATCCCCTCCTGGCCTGATATGCCAACGCCTATATGGGCAGCTGGAAAACAATATACAGGTCTAATACAGGTAGATAACGAACAGCATGTATCTTTTTTGCGCTATAGAAAAATATTACGTATCAGAATGTTTATATAAACATATAATATACATATTTATTTATTTATTAGTATTAAGAATATATTTTAGCTTCATTAGAGCTATGATTCTAATAAAATTCAGATAACAAAAATAATAATTTCATAATAACTTCAATAGACATGAGTAGTCTCTTGTAACTCACCTTTGATCATAGAAACATCATTGGCCCCATCCCCTATTGCTAACGTGACTGCTTTCCTATTCTTCTTAATCAACTCGACAACCATTGCCTTCTGTAAGGGCGTCACCCGACAACAAATAACACTGCGGCACTGCAGCACTATCTCAATGAATCTGTAAATTGAATACAAACATTTATTTCCCAGAGAATATATATATCTACGACCCTTACGGACAACTACGAAACATGTGTATAAGATGATTTTCAAATGGATACAGCTTTTGTAGGTATATACGATCGCGGTGTCGTGAACAGCAAACGGGATAACCGCATCTCTTTCACACATACCTCAACTTCGACGAATAAACGCAGACGACACGATAAGAATATAGTTATCCCTTTCTAATGATTGTTTCTTCCATTTGAAAATTGTCGACTGTACGGCGACCAAGACTAAATAATTTTCTTACGATTCTAAAACTGTATCCATCTCTCTTCACTAGGCATTCACATTGTAAACTTTCATAAATTCCAACTCGCTGGCACCTTCCACATTATATGGGATAAGAAGAAATGAGACAGAACCAGTATAGAGTATTATAAAGTGTATACCTTAGCTCTACTCAATTTTTCTACTAAAGTTATTTGACATATTATTTCCCAATTCTTAATAAAATAGCTACACAGGACTCCTGCTATCTATGTTTCCCTCTCCCTGCCTGCCTCAGACAGCAGAAAAACATTAAGGTTTCAGTTTTAATTCGCCATCTACCGGCACTTGGGAGAAGCGCAACATCTTCTAACTGCCGGTAGATAACGCTGTCTCACCAACTGACTATATAGGTTTATGCCACTTAGTAAATTTGTATTTATAGTATAAACAAATTGTATTACTCACTTTTCTTCCAATTTACAATGCAGACAATGCACCAATGAATGTCCATTTATAACAATAGCGAATCCGTTCGTGTCTTCATTAGACGCTTCATGCGTATCAGATGACGCGGGCGCACCACCACTGTTATATTCATTGCTGAAATATACCTTATCGCTGTACACACAAACATAACATTACCTTAACATCCTTTTGACTTTATATTATAGAAGGAACTTTAGTAAAAGGTTTGTTATATTTATGTGTATTTCTTATTTATTACTTGAGACTATCAACTTCAAACCAGTCATATATCATTATAAGCACTTTCCAATAGGATTAATAGCACCACCTAGTGGCATTTAGAAGAATTAAAACAAGTACCACCAGGTGGCGCTGTTTTTTCTTTTGACGTTTAAAATAATTTTAGAATTTGTATTGTAACAATTACGTAATTAAAATAACTAAGAAACATGAAAGAAACCGCTTCAAAGCAAGTGACAATGATAATTTCGTTGTTGTCGATGCCAAGTTAAATTTCAGCTGCAACGGTATTGCCACTATACACTATACAGTAGGTCACTTGTCAAAAAAAAATAAGCATATTTCAATTATGAAGGCTTCTTTCGACTCTCACAGGCCTTAGCCATACGTAGAACCTTAATTTAAGCTTGTATTCTACTAGGGGATGATTGTGACTTAAAATGCACGTAATTAAAAACTAGTCGAGTTACAAAGATTAAGAAGCTATTAAATTTTAATTTGGTTTTAAGTGCTATTAAATATTATGTTCACATTTATTTTTACTTCTATAGTTAAAAACATTTGAAAAAGAGTTTTTCTTTTTAATTTTTATAGAATTTTTTTTTTATTGCAGTTTTGTTCTAATTAAACAAGGCGGGAAATCACAAACACAATTAAGTGTCATAAATAGTTAAATTGAACTAAATACAATGTTTCTCACAAAAAATACCAGTGCTTAGTGCTACAGAAATAAAATGTGAACGGATGTTTTAAAATTGTTATCTACTTGTGTGAGGTTAGAAGAGTTCGCATTACAATTAGAGAGAGAAAGAGCACTCGATAGTGTGTCTAAAAGGAAGGTGGGAAAGAGAAAGATATAGTGAAGTGTGTTAATAAAAAAAATCAAGCAAAAATTATTATTCTTAATAGTATTTCGTTGTGTTATTCATTTAAAAATATGACTAAATTTTTTTTTTTTTTCATTAATAAAACAACATATACATATATAACAAAAGCGTAAATTATATGTTTTTTTTGTTGTTGAAAGTAATAAGTACAATTGTTAAGTTGAAACTAGAACGCTTGAATGTTAATTACAAAACAAACATTATAATCACTTGGGAATCGTTACTGACCCATTGACACCCACCGACCATAGCCAGATACGCTTTAAAATTAAAAAGCCACATAACAATTTAAAGCATTAAAGCTCAAAAGTCGACCAACACATAACGAACATTAGTTCGCAAAAAATATATTTAATAACAATATATGAACTGTACAAATATATATATCATATGATAAATATTCAAGCTGAGTATGGAAGCATATAACCTATTCCAGTTCAGCTGAAAAACGTGAAAAAGCAGCATCAGCTGTATTGAAGTCTGGAGTCATTCGCAGACACGATGTAACTAATTTGAGAGATACGGTCTCGTATCGCGTTTATTTTACAGCCACTCTGTTATCCTAAAGTGGGGTTTAATATTAATTATTTTTCATAGAATAACGCTACCAAAGAATGTCATCTAAAATTAGCTATTTCAGCCCGAACAGACTTGAATTATATAATATCATATTATATATCATAAAATATGTAAATACTTATATATATGTAGGTCTTTGATTCTAATATTAGAGATATTAATTTCACCATAACCATACTAAAAATGCATGTACTGTGTAAAAAAAAAACAAAAGAACTGGAATAGGATGTGTAGGGTTGCTAGCTAAGGAAGGCAATTTGATACCGCTTGAAAAAATAAATTCGTTCTATGTTATTGTATAGATACCTGAGAGATTGAAATGAAGCTTACATATGACCATTTGCCATGGACTTGAATTTGAAACTTGAAAGGAAGAGGAGGGGATGATGGGGGAAGGGGGAAATAAATTCCCATTATTATTTTCTGTACCGTAGTATATAAGATCACAGTTGTACTTTCTATTAGGCTATGATATAAGCAATAGGCATTATTAAATGCAAAAATAAATAACGAATTTAGTTCCAACAAGCGATACCAAAATGTTTGTGATAATAATCATAATTTGTGTAGCTCTTTGTCTCTCTACCTGTCTTGTGTGATTGTGTTAGTTTCCCACCTAAATGTGACGACAGATACTGCGGGCGCGTTCAGTTTAACATTGGCCGTACGACTTGGCGAGGGCTTATTCATAGAGGTGCCCCCGTTCACTGTTGTTACTGTCGATTTTGGATCCGACGTGCCTGAAAATAGAAAAATGGATGATCATCATATAACTGTGAAGCCCCAAAACTAAGAACACTGTGTACCAAGACCTCACCTGGCGGCAGAAATGTATTAACGACCCTGATTGAGTCTCTACATCTAGCAAGTTGTCTTTCAACTTCATCCTGTGTGACCCCATCTATTACGAACACCTCGGCCATATCATCCGTCAATAGTTGACACGAGTAGCCGATGTTTATTGCAGTCTCTGAAACACGCATTCGATTTTTAAAAAAATTGTAGGTCAAATCCAGTGACTACACCAGCATCCGGCCAAAAGAATACGCTACAACTCGGCATAGAACAAGCTTCATAAATTCACATTTTTAAACATCTCACTAAATAAGAAACACGATATAATTATTATATTAAAAAATTGTCAGCGTCCTAAACCTCCTAAAACGTTTGGTAATTGAAATCCAAATATTTTGTTTAACAACATTAATCTTTAGGGTTTCTTATTATTGCACTTACAACTTTTTAATATTAAGAAAGAAATATCAATGGAGATACTTCAATCTGTCAGACTCAATTGACATGAAAGTATGTAATGTCAAATGGATTTAGCGGTTGACTGTACAGTCGACAATCTTTACATGGATACAGATTGGACTTTGGACAGAAAGAAACAATCATTAGAAAGGGATAACTATTTTCTTATCGTGTCGTTTGTCGAAGTTGAGGCGTGTGTGAAAGGGACGCAAATATCTCCTTTGCCGTCCACGATATCGCCATCGTTTCTCTTTCTATTGCTTATATACCTACAAAAACTGTATCCATTTGAAAACCGCCGTGTGTACACACAATAAGGTAGCAAAACGCTAATAATAAATACTTCTCTACCTTGCTTATCTCCAGTAAGTACCCAAATTTTTATTCCGGCCATACTAAGGTTAGCTATAGTCTCCGGCACGCCGTCTTGTAACTTATCTTCTATGGCAGTGACTCCTGAAAATCATATGTCATTAAATTTTATCCATCTACAATTCTACATAATCCTAGATGTCAAAATACTTATTTACCAAATACTGTGACACCCCAGTAACAATATGTAAATAAATTATGTCATATTTTTATTCAATTGACGAGTACTTCAATGATTCGAAACAGTAAATGAAATTGAAATTATTAAATTTATTTATTTTTTAAATTATTATTATTTAATTATTAATGGATATATTTAATTATATTGCTATGCCCTGACTGGGTGTCACATGAAGTTATGACATCTTAATTATTATAATTGTGACATGCAAGAAAACCATTTACAGATATTTGTCTAAGACACTCAAAGTGAGTTGCGATATAACCTCACCTATGAGTTTAAGATCCGTTTCAATTTCTTCATAAATAGCATCGAGTTGTTCATCTCTGTCATGAATAGCCAGCGCGGCCACGTGGTGCCTCCGCTTCCACTCCGCAAAGCCCCGCTCGTCTAATTCGCGCCACGCCAATGCTAGAGTACGAAGACCTTCGCCGGCGAATTTCTATCACACAACAATACAACTTGAGTGATATTTAAAATTAAACGTTTATAGTTCTGCGAGTCACCGATAGGTTCGCATATTTTGACGTTTACGAAATAGCGTTTTTTTTTGTTGCGTTTTCAGTGTTAGACGCGCTACTTATTTAAATAAGTTCTAGATGCTAAAACTTATTTATACTAAAAAATAATTATCTTTTTACATTTTTTCTCTCCGCCTAATGCGAACCTTAAATGCGATCCATGAGCAGAGACAACTGTCACCACAGACAGATGTCCGCGTGCAACAGTCGCCTTCACCATGCCGGCTTGAGGAGACGAATGTGCTCGGTCCAGATTAACAGGGCACACTCCTATAGTTATTTAAGCTACTTCCGTCGCTTCGCGGGTATAAACATAAGACTCACATTTAAATGTTCCTGTGTTTTCGCTTTGGTATCGTGTTGATTAGGTCCTAGCCTTTGATATATAACATTATCAGCACCTTTTGTATATAATCTAATTTCACCGTCCTTCCTTAATATTACAGACATTCTTTTTCTAACATTATTAAAATCTAATATACACAATAATTCATGCACCTGAAACAATATATTACAAATTATTATACATAACAATATTTACTATAATGACAATTTTTATTTTTTATACAGACAGCGACGAGCTGAACCAAAAGCGCTTTGTAGTAAGTAGTTATATTTACAATGGTAAGTATTAAGCGCAGTTAAGACATTATCATTATGTTCCACTCGTAACCGTTAGATGGCGCTAGTCACACATCCAAACACTTGAAAATAGTTGAATAATGCAATCTACACCTACCTCTGGTTTACCCATAACTTCGATCGTAATACTATTAGACGAACGTTCTCTGAACACAAAACCAAAATTTCTAGCAGCTGACACGAGCGCTGATTCGTCCGGCGATTGCGCCTAAAATAAAAAAATATATACAAATTAGACATTATTATCGTTGTAATTTCAAATACACTCGTATTTGTTTCCGTGGTAGCGAAAGGTTGTAACAGTAAGGCACATAATCTTTTAGAATATCCAAATTATATTCACAAATATCAATAGACATCACTATAGTAGAAATATCGATAATAAAATTGACTTCACTACGACGAAAAGCCGCAAAGACTAAGAGATTATAATGACAGCTTTAATTGCTATCATATAGATATATTTGCAAGCGACAATCGCCTCCACTGTACTTGCTTGACAGAATGAGTGTACTTTACCTGATATTCAAGTCTACCATTCTTCTGGTCAGGCATAACCGTATGACATAATGCTAATAATCTAAAGAAATCATGAACGTCCGAATCATTCCTTTTGACGGCATCCAGAAGTGTACGATCAAAGAACTTGAAGCCTTCTTCGTGTTCCGGATTGAATGAAAAATCCAACGGTTCCATATTCTATATATTGAAAAACAAATCTATATTAATTTTTAATTTAAATAAATACTTAAAAAGCATATTTAATGTACTAACAGAAGTACTTATAAAATACATTGGTACCGGGTTTTAAGTACTCTAGTTACATTACTTTTCGCGTTTTATAAAAAAAATATATAAATATATATATAACGATTATGTTAGTATATTAATAAAATTAATTTCAGCTTGCAATAATTACACCCCAAAATGCAAAGCACAAAACGCACGAACAATCAAGCAAATAAACAAAAATATATTCTATTATCATGCATATATCTCCACACATAGCACCAAGCCAAATACTACAATTCGGTTATACCCGTATTTAATCGGATAACTTCGGCAACAAATTTTCTAGACTATTCTACAAAAAATACCCAAACACTTACCCACAAAATAATAAATAGAAAACACCAACCATATAAGACATATATATATATATATATCTACAGTCAGTAAACAATTACAGCAACTCACACGTCACGACACGGTAATAACGTTGACGTATCACGTGATCTCGTGCCGTATCGTGCGTACTATTACATTACAATACATATATAAATAAATATAATTTGTAAGTGTTGTGTTTTGTGTGTAAATTAGAATTGTTTAGAATAATTAGTTTTGTTTTTATAATATATATATATTATTACCTACATACATATAATTTTATAGCTATTACTTTTATAACATTGTCCAAATTAATCCCAAAAAGAAGACAAAAAATATACTATATCAAATAATAGACAAGGACAGGTAGATAATTAATTTTAAACAAAAGAAAGGGGGCGAAAATGGGATGAGTTTGAACAAAAATAGAATAATATTTTTACAATATAGCATACATAATTAGTGGAGGTAGAATGTCTAGCGACGCGTGGTCCCGGCGTGCTGCGACCGGCATCAGCCTCAGCGTCCAAAAGCCGCGCTCTCGAATGCGCCAATCTCGCGCTTGTACTCTGTCGACTGCTCGGACGAGAACCTCCCGCGCCGCGCTGACGTCATACGTCACGTTATTTATATCGTCACGAGATTCGAAGCGTTAACTCTTTTGAATTTACCTTTCGCTTTTATTTAATTATTTTATATATCATACCATACCAATTACAGAACGGAATATAACCAGAGTTTTAATATGTAATTGATATGGTTATAAGACCTTTTAGAATTGCGTAAACGCAAAAGAGCGCGGTATTCTGTTTTAAAACAAAATTTATTATTGGTAAGAGTTATTCGCTCAAAACTCATATCGGTATCGGATACTAACAGAGTACCTCCCTACCACCACACGTCATTTATTTTCATCACCACACATTATTTACACATAAAATTGGCTACCGTTTATTATCCTCTTCTGGAGTTAGCTCCTCCTAACTTGAGTGCGTTCCATAATATACACAAATACTACCGCAGCGCCTTAACGTACAGTTGACAATCTCTAAATGGATACAGATTAGACTTTGAACTAAAAGAAACAATCATTAGAAAAGTATAACTATATTCACTTGTCGAAGTTGAGGCATGTGTGAGAGGGATACAGATATATCCTTTGCCATTCACGACTCCGCGATCGTTTCTCTTTCTATCGTTTGTATACCTACAGAAACTGTATCCATTTGAACATCGCCGTGTGTACATGAAGTTGATAGGTCAAAACTAATATCACTTGAGATACAATTTAAAAGACCAGAATAAAATTGCAATCTGCCTTAGTTAGCATTATATCTACCCCATATATTTTGCCTAATAAAACAATTATTAAGAATCATGTGATGTATTTTGTGTCAGTTGTATTATTATATTGTAAGAAATTACTAAAATAAATATACAAAAGTGCATCATGCGCAATTGAACATCGTTGCTTATAAAATAAGTGTCATTGCTACGTGAACAAGTGGGTGGTAGTTTGGTGTCTGCATTAAGAATGTGCATGAAAAGTATGTATGGGCCGGTTTTTCAAACTGTTATTATTTAGTAATATATAATAATAACAATAATATTAATATTAATAATAATTCTAAGCAGGAATATCTATTAACACATTAAAGGCGGGAGTCGTAGTACTACGATATATCTCGACTGTTAGTTCTTTTTAAATATTTCTTGTAGTTTATTACACAAAATATCGCTCGCTCCAGGACGAAAAACGAGGCGAGGCGGTCGCCGCATTACCTAGCATACTTTCGTCAAGATTCCCCGCCTTTAATGCGTTAATGATATTATAACTAACCGTTATTAAGTAATTTATAGTAGTATAAAAAATTTAGTTCCATTTACAGCCAACAGTGGCGCTATTTCAATCTGTAAGCTAATTTTAAACTCAATCGATTCACATGCTCGAAAAACCGGCTAATAGAAAAACACAAATCTAAGACTAATTCATGCACAAACTTAAAAATCAAAACAATATTACGAATAGGCTGAAATAATGCTTCTTCAAGCTGTGGGCGGCACACGAATAAAAGTTTAATGTGACAATTAACTATAAGATGAAAAAAAAACATGCGATCATCTCTCAAAAAGTGAATATTAATTTGATTTAATCCATTTGCTAAATATATAACTATACTATATTCATCTTCATTTAAAAATATAATTTTAATTAAAAAAAAAAGACATTTGACACATTATTTGACATTAACTGTGGCGTCTTGGTTTGAATACAGATCAAAAGAAATACTTATTAGTAATATTTATTTATCAGTATCAAAATGCCTATTAGTCTAAGTTTATACAGTCTTTAACATGACTTTTTATTTTATAAATACACACATATATACAATTGTATACGTATATACGTTCGAATAATTAATACTCAATTATATCATAATAACGTAATTAATCTGATATTAAATAGAAAAAAAATCAAAATCAAGTGAACTAATATTTATTTACATTAAGTGCCATGCCTCGATGAATAGAGTATAGTGAAAAACGTGAACCAACCTACATGCAGGTGGCAGATATAAAAAGGTTCTAGAAACAAAAAAAAATCAATTCATTATCAACAAGATGGTAATCAAACGTTCATTAATTCAAAGAAAAAAATTGACTTTAAAATATTTGAAAACGTATTACAATGAAAATATTTGAAAGCCAATTCGAAAAACTAAACTTCAAAATGTGATTATTTTTAAAAAATACCTCAGTAAGATCCATTGCCTCCCCAGTACTCTCGTCGACAATATCTCCGTAACAAACGCCAGCAATAGAACATTTATTGAACGTCATTATATTTTGTGTTAGTGTACCAGTTTTATCAGAAAATATGTATTGTATTTGACCTGAAAAGAAAAAAAACAACCGTCTATAAAAATTTTCTAAATAACTGGACTAGGTTATGAGATGTAATTCAGAACTACACTGTTCTAAAAATAGATATATGTTTTTATAATTAAAAGTAACATTATTAAATATTCGTATTAACTAACTGTCAAAGTGACATTAGTTTCAACAACCAATAGTTTAATATTTTAAAAAAATGCAACTAGAAAAAAATTCGGTAGAAAAATAAAACTCAATATAACTTCTATTGAAATAATTTTCTATAAATCCTTTTTTTTTTTTTGAAGAAACTAAAACCGGCATAGCGGATACGAATGTATTCACACATTTACGCGTTTTAGCAGTTATTTGCACTCTTGGATTGCACTCTAGCCTAACCATACAGCATAAACCCTATATAACGACACTTTATGATAAGTACGAACGAAGTAACATTTTATGGCGTTATAAAGAGTTGTCGTTAAATGGAGAGAAGAAAAATCTGAATTAGAAAAGGAAAAGTTTATTCCAGACAAGCGATTTCGACGCTTTAGGGAGTTTGTCGTTTAATCGAGTAACGTACATGGAGTTTAGACTGTACGTGTAATTTTTTTTTATAAAAATAAGGATATGATAAATGAAAATGAACACACCTAGTTCTTCGTTTAAAGTAGTAGTCCTAGCTTTAGCGGCCGTTCCAGCATAATACATCTTCTCGTCCCAATTTATTAAGAAACTTTGCGCAAATCTTATTACCTACAAAACACAAATAAATAAATTTAGAAAACAATACAATAAACCAGAAATAAGCCTTGAATTATTTATTTTCCTAAACATGCCTCCTCATCAAGCATTGCAATACAGAAATACGCGTGTCCAATTTTAATTTATATAAGTACATAATTCCTTTGACGGCCACTAGTTGTCGCTGTCGTTACTCGACAAGTGTATGCATAACAAAAGCAATTTTTGACTTGACTAGGAGTTGAATTTATTGATTCCAAGTCGAAAACTTTATTAAAATATTACTAGAGAAAAAAGGAGGTAGTTTTAAGTTTCAGATGTTAATCTGTTTATGTTGTCTTTGAAATAATACTAATAACTAAGGTCGCCAAGGGTCACAAAGCGGACAATAAAAAAAACTCACCTCAACAGAAACATATAAAGAAATAGGTACAACGGTATTCATCACAATGGCATATGAAAAGAAAACCAATATGGCAATGACCACGGCCCCGGACGCCGGCTCGTTCGGCACCAGCGAGTCCCATGGTAAGTACACTTGAAAGTATCTCCCGACCAGCCATTCCCAGACGCCGCATGCGATCGTGCAGAACACACACATTGATAATAAGAAGAATACTATCTGTAACGTAAAATAACACATAAATAAATACATATATATATGCCCTAACCCCAAAGCTAGAGCACCCTGTACTATGCGAATCGTTCACTGTACAAATCAATCAACTCCATAAAACAAAAAGCCGACAAAAGTGAAAAAATAATGTATAATTATTTTTTCTTCTTATTTTTTAGATAGATGTATAAAATTTAATCTGACGGTATATAAAATTTACATGAAAAAATAACCAAAAATAATCGCCAGTAATGTTACAATTTTTATATAGCCCATAGGTATAGGTCTTAAACTTGAAATTAAATTGAACAAAATGAAACTCGACAGAATACCGAATAAAATTGCTTTAACATTAAAAAGACAGTACCGGTCATTTGACCCACATTTCTAGAGTAAAATAAAAAGAAGATTAACAAAGAACCAACTCACCCCTATAATAAGAAAATTAAGTAGCCTATCTATACTAGTGCGTTTGAATTTAGTTTTTCCAGAGTTCTGCATTAGCTTAGTATCCTTTCCGGCGAAGACGACCACGCCGTAACACCAGGACGTGTTCCGCAACACACAGCCGCGTAACAATATCTTGTCATTGTCCAACGAATAGTGCTTATCGTCCCAGCTTAACGTGCCTGATAAACAAAAAAAGATATATGTAGATGGTAGACGCGATCTGTGAAAGGAAGGACAATTGCCACCACAATGTAAGGTCTGCAGACAGTACTCGCTTCTGTTGTTTCCTTAGTACTATCTGAGTTGAGAGGAATTTATTCTTCATTTTAGAAATTCCAAGCTCTACATCTATCGTTTATCTTGCTGCATTCTCATCGTGTCATTTGTTTCATGTTTAAATCGGTCCAGATTCAACCGAGCAAAATGTAGATGAACAAATTCCTACTAATATTATAAATGTGAATTTGTTTGTTACGTTTTCACACAACAACTACTTAACCGATCATCATGAAACTTTGTACAAATGTTTTTGGAGGTACTAGAAGTAACATAGGATACTTTTTATTTAAAAAAATATTTTTTACTATAGGTAGTTTCCAATTGACTATAGTTTCATCTGTTTGGAATCATATTGATTCACTTCTATTGAAATGATATCTGATACTTATTTAAAGACTCAAATACGAGCGAAGCCGCGGGTAAAAGCTAGTACTTAAATAAAATAATCACACTAACCATCAAACTTATTTAGTAAATTGTTTGGTGTTTCGCATACGATCTCGCCATCGAATGCTCCTAGTTTAGCGTCATTTTGGCCCATATCAGCCGTCTCCGGAAGGCACTGCCGACATTTTAAATTCGTCTCCCTAAAACGTACATATTTAATGATACAATGTACATATGCAAAGTAGTAAAGCGTGATTTAAAAACGAATTCTCACCCATCAAGCTCCGCAGTCTCAATATAACACAGTCCACTGGGCTCAGAGCTGCTGAGGAGTAGTATATCAGCCGCGACGAACTGGTCGTTCTCTAACCTAATGACGTCACCAACTTGTACTGATGCCCAATTCTCCTCAACCAATTTGCCATGCCTCAATGTCTTCGCCCGGCGATGGTTCACCTGAGAGTCGTTCTGGTGGCGTTGCTATTAACACAAGTAATCAATTATAAAATTAGGATAACCCGCAAAAAGGCGTTTTAGGAATATCGACAATCGAAACAAATGAAGTCATCAATATATTTACGACACAATATGACTGATCACTATCTTTACAAACTACATACAATTTTAACTATAGGATAGATAGGACGGCATACTCAAAATAGGGAAAACATAGCTAAAGTTACAATTACTAAGATTTGGAATAATTATAAAACATAAAACAATTATAATAATGTCATCGGAGCGAATTAGGTAAACACTTAAATTAAACTTTAATTTTAAATAAATAAAAAACATTCCGAGTAACTAGGCAATTACATCACGCACTAATGAAATAAAAACAATTTGTCATATCCGCAAAAAAAAAAAAACAATAAGTCAGCTATATTTATAAGCTTTATTTGATATACATACATATATGTGATAATATTTATTTTTGTATATAAGACAAACTAAGTCCCTATAGTTCTCCCTACTATAGAGCTTAGAACGTGACACAACAAATAAAACCTTTAAATTTTTCGTTTAAATTGTCATAAAATAATTCCAACTGCCTAATTGAAAATATCTTATGGGTTTTTATTTTTAATATCAACAAAGAAAGTAAGTGTCCCGAGTATGTACAAGCCTACAAAGCCTTCGAAAAAATGGATTAAAGTAAAGCATCACATTATCTCAGACATCCATTTTTTAACCATCTACCCACAATTTTTCTTTACTCTTAACAATTTTAAGTCGAATTCGTTCTATTCGACTGCGCGTGCGTCAAATATAGTATGTATTTAATTAATTTCGACAATTTAATATTTAATATAATAATAATTAAATTAATAATGTAAAATAATGACCGATAATTACAATACGACGACAATGTGAAATAATAAATGTGTTAAAATTAATTTCTTTAGCCTCATTTACACGATTCAACTCGACCAACTTATAAATGTATTTAAATTCCACATTTAAAATAAAATAAGCATTTATGGTTTTGTCTAAAAATTATTACAAGTTCACTTGAATGGTGTAAATAAGCATAATAGACAGCACTCGGCATTTAGCTCAACGGCCTTGAGAAAGACCTCCGTCAAGGCCACGGCTAACTTGTAACGATAGACTGAAGTAGAGCTCAAATTGCTTTATAATTCATAAACACCAAAACCCGCGGTGTTACGTAAAACACAATTAATTACCTTATCCCCACAGAGTTAGAGCCCTTAATTGCATTGAATTTTTAACGCTCGAAAGGCCCGAACTAATTTTCAATACCTATTACAGACAAATCAATTTCCATTATACTTTGTTAATTAATTCATTTTAGTAAACAATTGTTGTTAGTCGTGTTTTTATTTTCTATATAGCTATAGAAATAAGACAGTTTTTTCAATTGTTTTGGACTATCTACCATATTATATGGCGTGTACGCACATTGTTTCACTTACAACTTCTCAAAGGCTTGATAACATTAACTAACCACTCAGTCATTGCGTTCAGCGCAAAAGAAACTACATTATTAGCGCGTAATTTATTAATTAATTACTGACTGAAAACTTATACTAACACTACGTCCGAACATCTTAAACATCAACAATAATACATAATCGCGGATAAGCTAAAGACAGTGAATCCCAAACTTTTTCAGTTCACGGCGCACTGTTACTATTTTATTACGATGCCGCAGTCGAAGTATGCACACAATGGCAAAAAAGATAATAAAGGTTATTTTTTAGAAGACTAATGTACAGAAAAAATAAATAATTTGAGGCACACTTAGATACAGAGTACATGTACGAGTATATTAGGACTGACACAGAACAATATACAATATTATTATTACAAAAAAGAGAAACACTAAAAAATATAGCGGCAAGTTAATAAATGTAACGTTTGATAGACCATGCGTTTAGCATGTGTAATATGTAAATATTTAAAATTTACTACAAACACGACTAGCCGTGCCCCTAGACGAGAAGAATTACCCAATACAGTTCATCAGATATAATATGTCAAGCTTACGAACCTAAGCGCCGACTATTTCATTGTGTAAAAAGATTGACAATAAAACAAACGTTACTTAAAATACATATTAATCACGTGCAAGACTTCACGGCCAAACGTACAAGGAAAAGGTATATTGGTAAAATTTCGCACGATTACGTCAGAACAACGTTTAACGTAAACGTGCGAGTTGTCGCAATTAATGCATGTGTAAACGTAATGTAAACGCTCCGTGATGACTCAAACATATCGGTACAACGTCCTCGATATATTCATTATGTATAGTAATTCTTTTAACACAGATAACGCAAAAAAATCAACCTTGAATACAAAAAAAAAATATACATATTATTGTACTTCTTAATAAGTTAAAACTTTCTTTATTTCTTATCACTTTATTGCTTATATTTTAGGAATTAAATATGAATTACAAATGTGAACTTAAAAATAAGAACGCAGTATTTTTTAAACAAAAACAATTGAAAAACAAATGAACAACTGACAGCCCGTTTTAGCGCCAAAATTATCTTAGACTTAGACATCGAATTCCGTCCGAACATTTGCATATTTCATTCATAATAATCGGATTTGTTAAAAATAACTAACGCTAAACCGAAATCACATGTATTATATTCAAAGGTTCGCTCGAATCGCTCGTTCATTTTCAATCGAATGTGTTCAAATGGACGTTACCACCATTATCGTTATTTTTTCTCTTATTTCTCCTGTAACTACTTTATTTTCGACTGTTACTGTTTGAATACTATACTATATTTTTAATAGACACATGGTAACTTATAAACACTTCAGTATATTGTACAAAGTTTTTTTAATACACATTTTTGTTTTAATGCAATAATGACTAGACTGTGATACATATTCATGCATAATTTTTCAGCTATTACTGATAAAAATATGCAAAAATGCAATTCAAGAAACCTGGAAAATGACCGACTGAAACAAACTCGTAGGATGTTCGACTGGAAACGGTTTATTTATTTATTTATTTAGACAAACACAAACAAACAGTTAACAAACCATAACATGAAAGTAACAACTACACTAGACAGAGAAATAAAGCTAAGTTTGTTAACCTAATAGTTGTGATAGACATGTGAAGAAAACTATATACGTTAATGATTACATACGAATGCCAGTCTGCTGCTCGAACGTTTATTAAGTTTATATAAAGTTATTAAAAAAATATATTTAATATTAATATTTATGTATGTATATATAATGTTAATGTAATGTTAAAATACTCACAAAATCATCATAGGCGTCCTTGATTGCAGTAAGAGCTAACACCCCAATGAGAGGTATGGCTGTTGTGATCGGTGTCAGTGACGATATGGCAGGAATAAGTTGCAACACCAAGAGGCATAGGAAATAAAAATTCGCGAGCCTCTGGAACTGTTCTAGAAGATTCAACGGAAGGAACGTTATTATCGAATATTTTGATGTCTTGATGTAGTTGTTCTGAAATAAATAAATTGATTGATACAATTATTAAAATTTAGATAAGTAACAATTCTAAAGGGATAGAGTTTAGAAGAGAAAACAAAAGAGAAATGAATTTTTCTCCAATAATTCCAATGGTGAGAAATTTGAGTTAATAAATAATTAAAGTGGTCAGTCAATATATCTTTATGAATAACATATAATAATTACTTCCACAGTCTGAGATAATTTTAATTGCGTTATAAATTCACACTTACAGCATAACGAAACTGTGAGTTATATTCCCTATTGTTTGCTTTGATTCTTCGTTCATTTTCTGTAACAAAAGACGGAATAAAATTAATTAAGATATCGACCTAAAATTTTCAATAAAAATAACGTAACCGCCACGTTCTTTATACTTTCAAAAAATTAAACCCTTAAGAAACCATCAATGAAACTTTTCTCAAATATTTCATAATAATTTATCGATATTGTTTATTTTTCTTATTTATTATTGGAATTGAAAGTTTTCGTTATAATAAGTCAATAATTTATTTCATAGAAATGAACAATAATATGTACTTGAAGGAAACGCTTTATCGCAAATCAAACTAACCAACATAAAACCGGGCCCTAAAGTCGTGATGTCATTTACTCAAATAAAGTAACATCCGGTCAAATAGTATCAGCAATATTATAACATAGTATTATTCCATAAAAGACAAAATATCCAATTCGAGACGGCATAATTCTATTTCTATGAGAGATTATTAATATCGCTTTTAAAATCGAAATTGTAAAAATAGTTGCTTTATGAGCGTTCAAAATCATAGCAAACAACATCGCCCGAGTAAATTTGACACAGTTTACAGAGGAGCGAAAAACTGTTTTTTATATTGAATTTAACACCTAACACTAATTATATCAAAAATTTCAATTAAAAAAATCAAAACACTTTCAAAAAAAACAAAATAAAAACAAAGGAACGGGAAATATAAACATTATTATAACTATAAGCTTTGTGCATGTTTATGAAATTTGCATCATTACATGTTGGATTTGCAGGTTCAAGGATACCACCGAGCACCATTATTGTGGCTTCACGCTCTTACTCACTTGGCTTTAGTTTACACCCTACTACTAGTTTTTATATATCTATAATATTATTAAAAGTATTATTAGACAGATTCCCACCCTGGGACAATACCACCTTAGTATCTTAAAACAACACGATATAACGAGAGAAGCCTTTAATAATAACCTAAGATAACATAAAAATATACAAAAGAACCTTTCAACCAGAGTCGAGCCTGAGACCTTATAACAGTCTAAGGCCCAAGCGTAATCTGAATACGAGTACATGAAAATAATAATAGATATTATCAACGTTATAAAAATACATTTAAACATAATTTACTAGGTATTTATTAAAAAAGATATCTACATCACAGCAAAGACTTAGTTGCCTACAACTTATCAATATATGTATCAAGGTAAAGATAAAGATCGCAACACAAAAGCCGAAGACGTGCTGCGACATCAACACTGGGGATAATTGGCCGCTCATTCAGAGAACACGTGCGAGGTTAGACCATATTTTGTAAAGGAACATTACTCGATTTGTTGTACCGGGGTAGGCAGAGACAATGGACCGTCATCGGTACCACTTTCACCTCGACAACACCAGTTACCCTTCCTAAACATGCACGTCACTGTTAATACCTTGAACTCACCATGTCCCCTACGTTCCCAGTTCATATAATATTAAAATAACCGACTTCTACGTGTATCATTGTCTTTTAAATCATATTTTATTCAATTAAAGTTAATTGAATAAAATATATTAATTATTCAATTCAATAACGAGTTAAATACCAACAATTAAAATCTATACGTGAAATTTATTTAGGAATAACCCCAAAAACTATATCGAAACCGAAAATATTCCGAAAAGCTTAAAAATATGACTCATGTGAATTAAAATGTGTAAATAGTTAGATCACAAATTGTAACATGTGACACATAAAATCCTGTTATCTTGTGAGACTAAATAAATCGGTTCAAGGGGGAAATATATTAGTATCTTTATTGGATTATGATTCACTGTATGACAGGAGGATGTCTGGGGTCGACTTATGAGAGATAAGGGCTTTGATGGAGCTTGAAGGAATGGGTTTCCTTTTGCTACTAGAGAAAATTCACCTCTTCGGGAATGATTTTTTTACGACGAGAAAAATATGACTTAATTTTTTTAATAGAATAACTATTACCAGTGCAACAAAACAAAAAATAAAAAATCATAAAAAGCTAACCACCATAACCACCACTGCTGCATACTAAAAAACTATTTAACAAAAATAGGTCAAAAAAAAAGCCAATCAAAAATATAATCTATTAGATAAAGACCGAGCGATATACATAAGACATAAGTAATAAATGAAAAAAAGAAAACCAAAAATCGACGGCCCTAAAAACAATGAATTACCGTGCTCTTTATTATCCCGTTCAGGGTTTAAGAAAGTATATATATTACTCTTGATTTAGGGCGTCTATACACACTCGCATACCACTTGTAATATTCACAGTGCATTAGAGCGATTAAGTCTGGTACAAAGGGTGGGATGGAACTGGAAGGCGCCTCGATGTCCCGGATCGATCTCTATTCAACTTTTACGACTAATAACGTTTTCATGTGATCTCTCTCTTATTACTTGTACACATAAACAAACTGACTGTTTTAAATAACATTTAAAAGACAGATAATCCTAAACTAATTGAGAATATTATATACAGCTTACTACGATACTAACACAACGTCTAAGATTTGCAACCATAGTTATTAACCATAGTCATGATAGACTAAGGTGTCGTTCGCCTCAGTTCTTATTTTTATAAAGTTGCCAAAACTACGTGTATCTTTTGTTTTGATAGCAAGAGCTAAAGTATCAAATTAAACCGCCAATTTTAACAAATCGCATGTTACATAGATGCACTTCACTATAATCGTTAATTCTTAGAAATTCCTTTAAAGGTTTTCATTCGCTTTTCGTCAAAAGATAGATTGAATTACAAAGTAAGTACAACGGTTTATAACGAAAAGTCTCTAGTTCGATTTACTTAATCTAATGACATCATTTTTATACAGTACGTTTTGCTTCAGATACAAATTGTTGTATGTTTGTATGAACAGGGCCCTAATAATTATATAAATGGTATTGTATACACTGAATTTATATATTACAACGATAAGGTTCTATTTAAAAAAAAATCTATTCCTCAAACGAAACAAATCGTATAGGCCTACTGTAGTTTCAGTAATTTTCCTCTTCCTTCTTATTGGCAGCTTAACCTACTACACTAGGTTATAACTTGTTGCGTCAACGCGTGATTTAACATTTATTACATAGAGTAACAATATATGTATTTGTGTGTACGTGAGGTACCAGTCTGTACCATCTGCAGAGGTGTAAATTTGTATGAACATGAATGAGTGAAAAAATAGGGACAGTAAACCGAACAGGGTAGGTATAATGGAGAACCGCGCCTTTGTATCGATTTCTATAAAGTTTGGACTTTTAATGTTTCAAAAGAATAACATTAAAAAGAAAATGCGGTCATAAAAATAAATAAGAATCCTTAATAACATTATTTAATTACAAAATGGTTTTATTCTATACATGAGTATTTTATTATAGTATTTCAGAACTCCTAATAATATGTATGTATCTCCAAAAATGAATAAGCAATCAATTTGACTTGTTTTTACCAACCGGTCAAAAAAGGTATACATAAAATTGTGTAAAAGATTTGTTAATTATTGTAAAAATTAATAAATTTAACAAATTTTTTATTGTAAAAAAGTTTACATAAAAGTCTTGTGAAGAATTTTTGAAACCGGTCATATTGACCGGTTGGTAGTTCTAGTGTTGATTTAATTTAATAACGTTTCAAAATTAGGTAATCTATCACGATTTTTCTCCTTTTAATAGTTACAAAGATATAATTTGCTGTGTTTTAGCCTAATATAAAATCGACCGAATAATTATTTAATTTAATTGCTAAATATGTAATATATTACGTAAGAATAGTACGTAACCAAATGGGTAATATTTGGTCCATCTAAACAAGCCTGTAGAGTATTTTTTTTTCTGAACACCTCCTTTTTATTTTAATATATTTAATTAAATCTGTGTAAATGGCTATCAAATTATAGTATTTTACCTCTCGCTCATATTGTTACAAAATTATTACATTGTCTTACTAAAGCTGTTGTCAGAACTTATTAGCGAATAAATATATCACGTAATTTAGGAGGTAATGTTTTGATAATCAATATAATACATTGGTTGAGGTCAAACACGTTCTGCGTCGCGGCCGTTGACCGGACTACCCCGAACTAACCTTGCACACTATGTGTACATCCCCCACAGCCAATCATCTGATCAAGTGAAAGCGATAAGAAAATTATTTTCAAAAAATCAATCAAAAACCAAAAGTGATTCAATATAACTTCCAGTCCTATGTATATGTTTTATTTAGTACCTACTACTTTGATTCATTAATCCCTAATGACAGACATGTAACATTTGTGGGTCAACTGAGAAATTACAATATTAATCATAATAAACCTTGGCAACGTGAAATATTGTGAAACGCTATCGCCTAAGATGACAAGAAATGGCTTCCTATTTATAATCGATAAACGCGGACTGACCACATGAGACGAAGGTGCGAAAGCGATGGTTGTGCCTTCGGGCGTGGTGTTGAGGTTGCTCGCGTCGCACCAACTTCCCGAGCACATCGAGCAGGGATAGTCGTAAGCGGCGCGGAGGGTGCCCGCGGGGTTGTCCCTCGCCGAGCACCTCCAGCTCCACCGCGTCGGAGCGCGAGCACATCCGCCATGCGGGCCGTGCAGCCGCCGCTGGTGCACTGCGCCGCGCAAGCCTCGCGCAACACAAGAGCACCACTGCGCAAGTGCCGACGATACGTGTTGCTAATGGTTACCGATCAAGACACGACATCACTGTTTCATCGCTTATAAATCAAATATTATTTATCGAAATTTTAATAACTTCCTTTTATATTGAATATTGAACATGAAAGATATATCTATAAGAATATATAAAATTCTGTAACTACACAATATTTAAAAAAAGAACAACTAATAAGTCTTATGAATTTTTGAATGAATGAACAATAATTTTCGTAGATATTTTTGTAATAATTTAAAGTAATAATCATATAATCAAAATAAATTCTTATCTTTTCCAAATGAATGAATTTGATTGTATTCGAAGTAATCGATTCAGAATCAACAAGCAAAAACCGGCGAAACGCATTCAAGTTAAATGAGTACCGTAGCTGTTTAAAACAAAAACTTATTGAATAGAAAAACACAATGAGGAAAGAAATTAATACCTACTGCTACTTGAATAGCAAGCATCTTATCGCATTGATTTATACCATAAATAATGTTAACTACATTCAATACATCGTTATTAATATAAGTTATAACACGTGTTATTGGAAATCTGAACTCACTTTTTGGATTATAAAACCCATTTGCAATTCTATGCATTCCATAGAGACAACGATTTACGACCGCCATCACTGTACAACCCACAACCATGTGACAACACACATAATCACCACAAACAAATGAACGCGCGCGTAACAAACAGTAAACCGTGCCGCCACCGACCAAACGACATACTACCGGTGTCTTGTAACTTGTAACCAATAACTAAATACATAGATCGATCAAACGTGAGAAATAGTTTATTAAGTAGTGTTAATAGCAAAAGACAAGGCCGTCCTTGATGACACCTGCGCCCAACACTCACCTTGCCCATGTGTTTTGTTCGAGGACTTTCCCATGTCGGCCGGACCATCGACACACTTAACTAACACTTGTAAAAACTTATATTTAAAGGTTGGTATAAAAGTGGCGTACAAAAGTTAGCCGTTATTGTAAATAAGGACACTTGTTTCGTATTATGGTGGGTGTTTTATGGGGCGGGATTGTCGGCGCGGACACGGGCGGCGGTCCCTCCAGCGGCATCCTGCTCGCCACGCGGACGCTGCCACCACCTGAAACCAAACATAAACATTATTAATAAATCAAAGGTACTGCTTTTACATTCTTGAAACAAGTAATGAAAACACGAATGTAAATAAAAAATAATTGAGGCAAGTTTTTTTTTTAAATTCATCAATTCAAATTTTAATAATTGTTCACGATTTTATTGCTAAACACTACAATTTGCCGCCAATCAACTTATTAGATTCGCATTGAACGTATATTTTAGATTCAGAATATTCATAAACAATTCTAATCAAGACTATATGTATATGAAGTTAGTCGCTACAACTGTACTGTAACGTGCGGAAGAGCACTATCTACAGAAATACAGCCCTAGGATTAGTTCTGTAGACAGAGCAATGTTGTATATAGGGCTTTTGTATTTGATGAAATAAAGATTATTATTATTAACTGTCAAAGTTTTATTACCTATTTAATGATTTATTAATTTGTTATTGTTTATACGAAACTGGGGGCAGAAGTTTCGAGATACGGCTGTCACTTCTATAGTTTATGTGAATTTTGACACATAAGTCCATAAAAAGTCCTGTCAAATGTCCGTAAAATAAGCATTGTGTGACCTATCTGTCGTGACGTCGCTGTCAAATCCGTAATTTTGTGTATGATTACGTAAGTGTTCCTGAGTAGGAAACGTCCGTATTTTCGTCCGAAGTGCGCCTGAGTAGCCCTCCTGATTTATTATACAGAACGAGCCCATCGTTATAAAGATCCCACTATAACTAATCGATGTCTTAGCTTAAACTGACACACCTATTCGTTTACATAGAATGCATTAAACGTGTATAATTAATGACATATTTGAAACATCTTCAAACTAACTATACATTTTTGTATAACTGGATGGCGTATCAGAAAAAGTCGTCAATGGTGAAGAGTCTATAGTATCTCCTCTAAGAGACAATGGCAATGATGAAACCTTACAGAACAAATTAATTTTTAAAACTATGTCACAAAATTTGCAGCTAGGCGGCTACCTATACGATTGGAATTAGGTCACTAATCCGCCAGTAATCCTATATTATTAAGTACAAACAAATACCTAATCGTTATTTGAAACACAGCCTACATATTTGTTATGAAAACAGAAAAAGCAACAGATAATAATTGAACATGGAGATAAATTAAGTAATTATTTTTTTTAGTTTAGTGTTTATTTTGGTCGAAAGTTTCGAATGCTTTGCAGCCGTCGTGGTATGTTAATTTCTCAATATTCGATTTTAAAATGCCTATGTATATTACAAGAATCTTTTCACTATTTCAAAGTTCATTAAATGTGATATTTAGACCGCGAATGTTAGATAGCTAACGGAAAATCCTTTGTTCATGCTTATTAAAATCTTATATGTATTGCAAATGGCAATTAAAATGTCAAAAGCAGACATAAAACTAATTTACTATTCACAAACGAACAAATTGCTCTGTGCAAGAAACATACATAGAGTGTTGATTTCTCACGTTCGTATCGACCATCACAACAACCCGACAATTCGGAAATAATCTGACACCATTAAAGTTCTAACATAACAACAGTAAACTTAATGACGATTATTGGCTCATTAAGCCATCCCAGGGTATTACCAAATGACGTTTTGTAATTAGCTTAGAAGTAGCCAGGTATAACGAGAACAGTAGGCGCTGTCAATCTGGATGATGCTCAAGTTAGCATAACGCTTCCTGTGGGGCTACGCAGGCATATCCGAAGTTTCGTGTGATACGGCTGTCACCTCTGTAGCTTACGTGAATATTGACATATAAGCCCGTAAAATAAGCCCTGAGGAGCCTATCCTTCGTGAAATCGCTGTCAAATCCGTAATTTCGTGAATGATAACGGGCCCGTAAGTGTTCCTGAGTAGGAGACGTCCGTATTTTCGTCCGAAGTTCGTGTGCCTGAGCAGCCCCCCTGTTACCAACAAATATATCCCTATGGCAATATGGACTAGAGTAACATCCATACAGAGCGTAATCATTACAGATTCCTTTTGAAAATATCAGCTACTAAATTAACCATTTCGCTACCTTAGCCTTACCTCGATAAAAGAAGTACTTTAAGTATGTATTTACAATTAGTGTTACATAAAGCACGGCTAATATCATTATTTACTAGTCAAGCGTGCCGTTTCAGTTCGCTTTCGCTATAGTCCGATACGACTAAATAACTATTATGACGCGATTTCGCATTAAAATATTAACAATTTAAAAACAAAGGAATTAACAAAAATGTCTTACGGTGAAATGTCATCCTGACAAGTTCCACTGTTCTCAACTCTCAAAATTCCAACCTACCTACATTACACATACTTTAGTCACGCAACAGTGTAATATAGGCATTAATTAAAAACGTGGTACACAAACCACTTACTAACACTTCAGAACTAGCTTAGAAATAACTGGGACGAGAGAAAATATGTTCTAAACCTGGACCACACATACAGTAATACCCCGCTTTACGCGACCCCGTTATGCGTGGTTTCACTATAACGCGAAATTCAAATTTATTATTAAATTACGCAAAAGAGTGCGTTGAAACATAATGTAGTCAAAACTTCTCTATGGTCGCGGGAATTTCAGTTAACGCGATTTTTTCCGGAACGTACGTAAAGCGAGAAATTACTGTATTCGTCTTCTCAAGCCGGAGATACTTTAGCTTGACGATAGTGTGATCGTGGCTACTGTATATAGAGAAAAAACATGCCAAGCCTAGCTACAGTTAAATGTCAAAATGCCTTTAAATAGCCAAATGACGTTGTCAATTGTTTTAAGTGCGAACTCAAACAGTAATAAATACTATTTGAAGCTCATTGAAACAATTTATTTTAGATTGGCGTTATTGAAATGTATCCCATAATGTTTCAGCATTGTAAGGACTAGATCAAAAGTAAACGCAACATGCACCCAACATTTCGTATAGAGTCTATGTACAATATTATTTTGTAATAAACGGTCATTTATTATGTACAAAAAGAAACTTTATTTACTTTAAATTAAAGAAGATTAATCGATTTTAAATTATTTTTAACTGAATAATATATATTTTCTTTTTACATATAAAAAAAATAACACCTATATTCCGCTGATTATATATTTAAAAATTTTAGAGTGATCAATGCTATTTATTATACTATAAAGAAAACCAATCTCAATAAACTTTAAAAAGATGATTAATACTCCGGCATCTAGGTCGCAACAAATATAAAAATCGATAACAATTAAATAATAACTAATAAAATAGTAATATCTAGATTAGAAACACAAAAAAAAAATACTGACAATAATTTTATAGTGAAAAAATGTACCTATATTTATTTTATTGAAAAAATCAATACTGACATTAAAGGTTCAGCTTCGTTATGTCATTGAGTTTTGATGAAGGATATTTTATAATAAATATTTATTCATAAAACATTTATCATTGAATTGTACTTATTATATTGAGTTGAATCATTTGTTTTAATAAAAAAAAAGTTAATTGTCTTAATAACATATTCGCTGCATTCAAAAGACTATTAGTGTAAATTTACATATATTTTTTTAGTCAAATTTATTGTTATGGACCTTATGTCGGTCCCATGTGAACATTTACAAAATACATACTCCAAAATTACAACTGTATACATAAAATAAATTTACATTAACAATTATAAAATGACTTCATGAAAGGTCTTCATCACACAAATCATATGTTCTCTTAAACTCAGTTAAATTTATCAATATTTTAAATGAAACCAAAACAATAACATTTTAGAACATTTTCAAATATATACATTGATAAAATAAATATTAAAAATAATTATATGTGAACAAGTGACCACCCCGAGGATAATTATTCAATCTGGCAAGAATTTTAAACTGTCACTTTTACATTTTGTAATTCGAATTCTTGACGCAATTTTTAATTAGGTTTACTGTTTTACTGTGAATAATGTCGAAACCAATCAAAAACAACACGTTTAACTTTTGTTTACTTTGATTACTAAGCAATCGAATGAAAAACATCTTTTTTAACAAGTCAGTTATTTTTTACATATACCAGAAAATTTCGACTTTTGAATTTATCACACTATACTAGTATATATTTTACAGTAGTATTTCATGTCTTAAAGCTAGGGTCAAGTGTTACCACAGAGTTACCGCCGCTATGGACAGAGTAGACCAAGCTATACATTAAACGCTACTTAACTACTAACGCTATGACTAATCCAAAACAAAAGAGTGAGCTAATTAACCGTATATTTAATATTTAGTGTGCATGATTTAAAAAAACCTAAAACAATTATTAACATTGTAATGACTAAGGAATGACACATTTGAATCAAACAATTAGAGCTTTGTGTCCGTTCGTTTTAAATTTAGAATACTGCGGTCAGTTTTGTTTTTATAAATACTTACAATGGATTTTTTTCTAAGACATTATTCACATTTTAGACGGATATATTCCATTTTTAACCTCGAGATATTTTTATGTTGACGAATATACTTTTTTGTTATAACTCAAGTTGTTGTGTGTGTTTTTTATATCAGTAATGTATTGCAGACGGTGCAATATTTTATTAGCTGCCTGAGCGATAGTTGGGAGACGTTAAAATGGCCATAGGAAAGAGTCATGGCATAAGACAATAACAATTCAATATATGACAAGTTTCTCAACACTTCATTTAGTATATGTGTTGTTTTAAAGACGGATTTGGAAGCGAGATCTTACATTAGCCAATTTCAATTCTTGTAATTTTATCATAGCACTTCAGTTTACAGTCATAAAATAAATAAACAAATATTTAAAATAAAAATATAATAACAATGTTGTTTTTTGTGTGGGTTTTTGCGTCGCGAAAGAATGAAAACATTCATTAATCCATTTAAAACACCAACAATTGTAATAAAATAAATTATATTTTTATTACTTTTAAAACAATCCGAAAAAAGTATGCTAAAATATCAGCCATTTTTCGAAATCAATATGACCGATTTCAAAAATTCTTCACAAGACTTTTATGTAAAACCTTATTCATTATTTTTTGTAAACGATTCTATTTTTTGTAATTCTACAATCAATTTATTGAATTTTATTTAATACTTTGCACGCACAACTCATCCGGCCATTTTGACTGGTTGGTAAAAATAGGTCATATTGACCGGCTCGTAGTTCTAGTGTTAATGAACCTTTTAACATAAGAATGAACGTAAGCAGAATTGTCGTTACCCAGACTCGACCGACTAAATAATGTTTGTATAACAAATTTACTACAAATAACGGGTTATGTAAATAAAAGTGAACATATATACATCTATACAATACATACATACATGGAATGACAAATCGTCATGTGAGCGATGTTGTCAAATTGACATCATATATCTATTATTAATGTCACACGTTTCTGTATAACAACCACGCGTTTTACAGTTCTACAGTACAGTACAGTTCAGGGGTGGCCAAGCTCCTTGATAGTTCGCGAGCCGCAATTAAACACGTATTCAAAAGGTATACAAAAAATAATTTAAAAAAAAACGTTGCACTTAGTCTTTCATATTTGTTGTCAGTAATTTAAAAGACATTTTGAAACACATACGGAACAATAATAATTTTTTAAAATATAATAGTACACAAACATAAAAAGGGAACTCGGGTACATTTATCGAGAACCACAAATAATCCTTCAAAGAGCCGCAGGTTGGCCCCCTCTGGTATAGTTGGCAGAATTGTCTTCATTAGACATCTGAGGCCGTTAATAGAAGAAAAGAAGCATCCAGTTGTAAAAGAAAAATAATTCAAACAACATATAAATAATAACTCATGCAAATTAATGCTCGGTTTTTTTTTCTCATCAAAAAGGATGAATGAACTATAACCGGATATTGATTCTTGTCAATATTAAAATCGTCGTCTATTCCAGAGGCCAATAAAAAAATTACACAAACCATCACATATCCTATCATTGACACTTTTTTTTCGATGCTATACCGGGGGATGCTATACCAACCTGCGGCTGTTTGAAGGATTATTTGTGTCTCTCGATAAATGTATCAGAGTTCCCTTTTCATTTTTGTGCTATTG